>JAFIDM010000006.1:8114739-8164387 GCA_023159025.1 Thereuonema tuberculata | reverse complement strand
GTTTTAATTAGTATGTTTGTTATTTCTCTTTCAGCGGTTCAATGTCCATCACCAGAGGACCCAGTGAACGGCCGTGCCCTATATCGAAACACGTCATATGGGGCAGAAGTAACGTATGAATGTCAGTATGGGCACATGTTAGTTGGCGACGAAAAAAGGAAGTGCGGACCTGACAGACAGTGGACAGGTACAAAGCCCTATTGCAAAGGTAAGCATCGAGTCACAATGAGGGCAAGTCCGACTTCACTTTATACCTTTCCTATTCATGAATCTACAAAACATGGTACTTCATCAAATTCTCATTTTTATTTTAACGGGAGTATTGAGGCAGCTTTCTCACGCTAGTTATCTCTCTTTAGCTGGAACTATTCTGTTGCAGTCAGTTCCGTGCAGGCCGTTGATTTTTGATTAAATTTTTTACGGAGCCCGTGGCTTTCCAATCAAAAAAAAATAATAGCAAAAAAGTATTTGTTTTTTAATGAAGCTTTTTTGAAATCTTTATCGTTCCTTGCGGAGCAAATAAGTATTGTGTGAATAATTAGGAAACGTAGACATCAAAAGGAGATAGTGTAGTCTCATAGGGTCTTGTGATATTTTATAATGCATGATCATTATTAGGATATCAGAAAAACATCAGATTTAAAATTTTGTTCAGTACATTTTTGGTTTTTTATAACTTTTTATTTTAAATTTGTTATTTTACAGCAAAATAAAAGATTCAATTCTCTAAACTTGCTATAAAGAAAAAACTTGCTATAGTGGCGGGGACTTAATATATTTCCTTGTTGTATTTGTTTACACTTTAATAAAGTATCAGTGGATTAACTTTCTCTGATATTCATATTACATTCATTTAGAAATTCAAATGTACACTGTTAACCCTTCGGTAACTCTAGCTAACGAAAGATAATCAGCTCGAAAAAAGCCTTCGGTATTGTCCTTAAAATCAAAAAGAGCTTTTGGTGAAGTCTCCCTTCATTTTTTTTTTCTTTCTATTAATGCTTGTTTCTTGTTTTTAATTATTTTTTTAGAAAACGTAAGTATTTTTTTTTCCTTTTATTTATTGTTTGGTTCATTTCGTTTTATACAAAAATGAAATCGAGAAATCTTATTTATATTGTGACTTATTTATTATTATAAATATTTCATAAATAAATGGCTTAATTGCTCTTATTTATGTATGTCTTTATAATCAGTAACTATTAATAAATATATAATATATAAAGTATGTGTATCATATAAAAGAACAAATAAGCCACAGCAAATAAATAAATAAATAAATAAATAAATTATTTTTGCAAGAATTGCCAAAACACAAGAGTAAAGAAAACAGCACAGATTCTCTAAAGATAACAATAACAATAGTAGTTATTTAATTTTGTTACGGATATTTGAATTTTTATTTATTTGTACGTATATTTTTGTATGTAAAATAATTATTTCGTATGCGATTCTCTGTTATTTTAAATCGCTTACAGTAAATAACCATATTGTTAAAAGGCTTCTTTGTTTGTTTTCTCAGTAACAACTAGTTATACGTTCCGTTTTCCATCGCGTAGTAAGGACTCTGAGGAAGGGACTGAGACGAAACTAGTCGTGTTCATATTTTCCGTTGGATCCTAAAGAAACATCGTATCAAGTTAAGAAATCCTGTTAGCTGTTTAAGAGAGGGATTTTGGGATCAGTTTTGAGGGATAGGAGGGATAGATTCTAAAACAAATAAGCCTATGTTTTAAGTTTGCTCTTAAATAAGGTACGTACCAAACTTTATGCAAATCCGTTTTGACGTGGTAAGCTTTCAAACATACAAACATAGGACAAAGCTGTTCAAGTGAAACAGTGTTGCGCTTGCTCATTAAGCATTTTTATGCTAAGTTCGATATCTACAGCTCCTGTATTGGTGGTTTTGTGACGTCACTTAAGAATTGTCCTGGTTGATGGGTCCATCAATTGTTGTATATAGTGTAGTGGATGAGAATGAAACGCGCTTCCGGTATGAACAAACTAAACTCTGGAAGAACGACAATTTTTGATATATTAACGCTTTATTTAAGACAAGATTAATCGTTAAGTTTACAATACTTCGTAATCTAAAGTAAAATAATTTACTTAATGACATAAAATTTACAAAACGAAGATGAAAGTTGCCACTTCCGGAGTGGAATCGACAATTGAAATGTAAACAAAAAATGGGCAACAATTGTAGGATGGCATTCGTAAATGACGTCAAATGACTTTTTAACTCTCAAAGCGTTCTTAATTTCTTTTTTTGTAAATAAGCAAGAAAATTTTTAAGGAAAGACCTTAAAGCTTACTTTCCTTAAAATTTTGCTCGTTTTTCTTCTTTTTTTTTTTTTTGAAATCGTGAAAATAATATAATCAAAAAATTGCCATTTTTTTTTTTAAATTATAATTTCACTTAATATAACCAGAAGATAATCATTGTTTTCGATGATAAGTTTCTATCATTTGATCTTATTCTCCCAAATCAAACGTCATTGGAATGTGACACAATGCTTCATGTGATTGGTGCTGCTTTTTAAAGCTTTTAGAGCCATGAACCAATCAGCGACGAGATCGAAAACTTTCAACTTTTGTTACTGCTTAAGCAAATCTTTGGGCAATGCAATTTCCGTAGAATATTAAATAACTTTTAACAAGTTGTCAATCTCTTCGAAACTAATTCTATATTGTATTTTAGCACATCTTCTAGATTAGATTAATTGAAAGTGGGTGGCATGACTGCCGAGCACGTCGACCTGAAAGATCTTTTGTACTATCCCACGGAAAGAAGGACAGACGGAGAGAAAGACTGAGATAGGGATGGTGTGAGAAATGCAGGGGAAACGGGAGAACCCCGGGAAAACCTGCCCAGCGCGGATCGCCCCCATCAACGAAACCCACATGCGAACCGAACCCGGGACTCAGAGGTGAGAGGCCAGTGTCTTAGCGACATCGCCAACCGCGCGGCCTAGCACCTCTACTATGTAGGAGGAAGCGGAGTGCATTTCGACTGCAAAGTTTTAGGTTTTCGAACAGCGACAAATACTCCCACAATCCTTTGCGAACGCGATGAAGCTACAATGAGAAATGAAAAATCTCTTTAAAAAATTGACATCATCACGTTCTGAAGCGTAGTTTAAATTTATTTCAGTAAAAATATTGTTTATTTTCGAAAGATAATCTCCTGATTGCGTTACTTAATTCATGATAACCTTGGATTCAGTCGAAGCGGTGACCAAAATGGCGCTGACTACAGAGTCGATCTTTTGTTTCACGGCTTCGCCAGTCCTGGTGCTCCCTACTATCGGCCAAACGAAACAACAACTTTGACCTTGAAATGCACCTATGATCCCTTAATCATTCCAGGACTTAAAGAAACTATTGACAAAGGTTTGCCTCGTTTGAGAGTCGCCACTTAGAAGCCATAAACTTTCCCGCCATAAACACTGACATATACAATCGATTCAAATTCTACTATTGCGACATCAGGTGGCCACGGTCGTTCTTTGGTTTGGCGGACTTTAATCACCGTTGATTGAAATTCTCTAAATTTCAGAGCATGTTCTAAATTTTGATGTCAAAAACGATCAAAATACCACTGTTCTTAAAGCTTTGTTACAGTAATGTGGTTCCCGAAAGAATCGTTTCTAAAAAGGAAGTATTCGAATGTTATCTTTACTTCTTTGAAAATCAAATCAAACAACTGGTTTTTGATGGCGCTGTTGGTGCAATTTGACAGACGAAGCGTTCGGATCCTGAGTGATCCTGATTGAAGCACTGGTGGAAACGTTTGCATTGGGGTGTCATGGCTGGCTGGAAACGATTTGCCACCGTTTTCATCAGGCGAAAAGAGAAAAAGCAGGCAGGCGAACCTGACCTACTTCCCTTTTCGCCGTTTGAAACATTCATGCGGTGTAATTGGAGGAACGTTCTGAATAACAAAAACGTCCCACGTCCGCAGCGCCGATAATGGCGTCTCACACCTCCGCGGCACATTCGATTTGCAACCAAATAAAAATCAGATTGTTTTCCAGCTCTCATCACTGTTAAAGTACGGTTACCCGCGAGACGAAAGTTGTTCTGAAACTCGATTATTACAGTCTGATTTAACTCAATCTCTTTTAGCCTGCAACGAGTTTTGTGCAATGAATTGTGGAAAATAGAGAGAGAAAAAAAATCAGACAATAATATTCTTGCAAAAAATAAAAATTGACTAAACTTATAAATAGTATAGTATGTCAAGAATAATCAAGAATATGTATTTGAGCTTGACTTTTACTCGCATGTGCAATTAGAAATCTGCAAATCGTCTGCTTGTCTGTCTTTCTGTTCGTCCGGTTGTTTGTAGGCGTGAAACAAGGTCCTTCCCCTCGACTCTCGACTCCCGATTTTTCTCCATAGTGATGCACTTAGAGAAAATAAAAAACATGGATTGTCTCTTTTGTGTAAATGTACACACACTTCACAAAGTCAGTTCGCTGGTTCCAAAATTATAAAGAGACACTTATAAATATATAAGCTGAATTATAAATATTAAATTTATGAACTTTTCTGGTAATAGTATTGTTGCTGATAATAGGCCTCAATCACAACATGTATGTAAAAAATATTCTTAAGTTAGGACTAAAAAATTTTTAAGTTAGATCCTTTCATATTTCATAGCTGGATTTTGTGTTTTTTTTTTTTAATTAGGAAAAAAACAGGCTCATCAGTTTATGTGTGTGTGTGTCCCTAACAATTTTTGAACCACTGGATGAACTCTTCTTGAACTCTAGCACGCTTATTAAAACTCAAGAGAAGATTTTAACTTTTCTATTTGAAATTTTACTGCCACCATCTGTCAAAAAGCAAAAGCATACATTTTTTTTGAAAACTTGCAAAAGCAGACACATTCTAGCACTGCAGTATTGGCATTATCTAAAAAGTATATCGAAAAATTTTTTGTCTACATCTCAGATATTCTACCTATCAATTTTCAAGAAAATCGATCGAGTGAGAGTAGAGCTGCATCTTGCATACGGAGAGACAGACAAACCTTGAGAACTACTGCTTTTCGCAATTTTAAGTGCAAAAGAAAATAATAGCAAATACACATGCTTATAACTTTTGACGTTCCCCTATCTGTCTCCCCTTAAACTTTTGAACTACTGTTGGCATTTACATTTAACGGCAATGGTTGATGACACTTTTATATTTGAAGTTTTTTCCCATGAGGGGAAACTTTGTCCATAAATAACCACGTGGTGGTGACAGAAACTTCCATTGGAACTGATTTTTCTTTTCTAATTGAATTTCTATCAATGTATTATCAACAATGGATGTCATTCTGTCTTTTAATCTTCTTACATTAGCACGATAATAATACAGTCGCACCTGTTTATCTCGAAAACCTCCTCATCTCGAAATTTCTGAAATTCCTTACATTTACAATCTAAATTCAATTCCATGTTTATCTCGAAAAAAATTTCCTTCAAAACCTCCGTATCTCGAATTTCGGATAGTGTAAATTACAAAAATCGATGCCCAAAGACCACCTTTCTTCAACAACAGATTGAACCTCAGGAAAATGTTGGCCACGAGGGATTCGCAGCTCTTGCTAACCTTAGAAGGCTAATAGAAACAAAGAAAGTTAGACGTCGAAAGTCATGGAAAGACTATTTTTACTGTTAAAGGTACGTATGTATGTTAAAAAAAATGTTATGGATGTATATGTAATTAATCTGCGATCATACCACTGTATTTTTCTACAACAAAAGCAATTAAAACGTTTTTGAATTGACCGCGTTTAAAACCGCTATAACGCGAAACATCTTTGTCTCGAATTTTTTTCCTTTCCCGTGAGATTCGAGATAGACAGGTTCGACTCTATAATTAAAACTCTGATAATATATAGATTAAAACTCTGATATATATAGATTAAAACTAATCTATATATTAAAACTTAAGGAAATACTGTTCGTTTTGAAAAGGCAGACCTACCACTGGTGGACGATTCTACTCCTCAAAGGGGTGATACGCTGAGATGGGCACTTTCCTAAGAAATTCTTTTGGACATTTTCGCTTTTAAGAAAAAAATAACGGAGGAGCATTTTTGCAATAGTATTTATTCTATCGATAATTCTTTCTCGAAAAGCGCAAATAGAACGCAACTACTAGTAAACTAACACTGATAAAAAGTAAACGTCCCCTCTTTATTTCTCCTCACCCCTATTTTGATGAAATCGAGGGAGACCTGACGCATGCGCAAAAGCGTTGAAGGCTCTCGTAAACAAAACTGAACAGTATCTGGAGGGTCACAAAATAAACAAGAAGTGAGATGAAGCAGACAACAATAGCATGAAAGCAGTGCTACATAGCAAAGAAGGGTCATAAGGAAGAACAAAGAAAAAGAACAAAGAAACCATAGCACCCGTACGTGTAAGGCAGGAAGTGACCATAGACCGGAATCGTATTTTTCCCCACTTCTACAATTCGTAAGGGTTCCAATATAGTCTAACTTACATCTGTTTGATTTGCATTTTGTGATATCCAAGTGGTGAAATGTTTCATTTTTGGCCACTTCCTGTGAGACAGAAAGTGCCGCAGACCGGATCTCGTATTTTGTCCCATACCTAGGCCTGTAAATCACAAGTTTTCTAAAAATGTAAGACTTATCTCTTTATGACTTTTAGTCTGGGTTGTAGAGTTGGTGATGGAATGATAGACAGAGAGAACTTTCTTAAAATTTCTTAAATTTTTTTTTTAAATTTTTAAAATTAAATATTTAATGAGTTTTTCTTTTTTTTTCAGAAAATAAAAAATATTTACTAATTATATTCAGCAGATATTAGAATTTAAAAGTTGTCGTTTGATTATTTTCATTATTTTAATAAAAAAAACCCGCAAGAATTGACTGAGTTATTTTTTGAACTTATTTTTTGTCTTATTTTGTTTTCATTTCAAATGGCAATTGTGACTCCGGAAGTTCCAAGTTCTTACTGCGATTTCAGTTTAACCTTTGAATTTGTCGTTAAATAAATAAATTACACAACATTTATGTGGCTGTATGCTTTTTCTTGTGATGTTGAATAATTTTGCAGTAGTGTTTTGTATTTCATCGATTTATTTCATTTATTTCGTTA
This sequence comes from Thereuonema tuberculata, assembly GCA_023159025.1. Lineage (NCBI taxonomy): Eukaryota > Metazoa > Arthropoda > Chilopoda > Scutigeromorpha > Scutigeridae > Thereuonema > Thereuonema tuberculata. Next base: position 8,157,263 of record JAFIDM010000006.1, on the reverse strand, counting down.
AATAAATCGCTTTCTTAAAGAAAACATCAATTCATCAAAAAATGGCCTTCTTCCGGTGTCCCATTTGGTTTGTTAACACCGGAAGTCCATTGAAATCCAATGCAACATCTCTACGTAGATTAGTATTTTTTTTTCCGGTAGTTTTGGATAGTCGTGGATTTTCGGTGTCAGATTTTCTTTCGCTGTTGAAGGAATCAGACAACAACAAAAAAAAGCCCTCAACTCCCCCAGCTCGCGATAAGACGAGAAAGGGTGCCGGAGCAGTTGAATGGGATATTTTTAGTTCTTTAGATCTTCTTGATCCATTTGTAATGGAAGGACAAATCCATAACAAAGGGAGAGCTAAAGGAGGACGCTGGTTTTATATTTCCAGCAGCACGTCCAGCTTCCAGTGAAACAATGTGGGCTTAGCCCTCGTGGGGATGCGTAGAACAGTGCGCAAGGCACAGCCAATCGCCAACGCCAGTTTGAAGGTCTTACGGCAAATCTCTACTGGCAATGGTGGTTTGTTTTTTGTAAATAAAACTGAATGATTTTTATTATCTGTTTACTTTCTTAGGAATGTGAGACTCACAGTCTGCATGTGTGTCTGTACATCGCCGTAATAACTTTTGAATCTCTTCTTGAAATTGATGATCTTCTTGATATCTTGAAGCATATTTATTAAGTATATTTGAATCGCTAACTGCAGAAAGGCATCATGTCCAAGTTTTATGATTTTTTTTTATTTATTAAAATTGTGGCTAGGAACAAGACGCAACGTTTAATATAGAAAGGAAACGCGTCCGCACAGTAGTATTGGCATGACAACGACTTCAATATTCTATTTACCGCAGAAGTGTATGAGGGTTAGGGTTTACTACGTTTTTTGTCTCTCCTGTGAAATTGGCAAAAGTGGACTTGTTTCCTTTCTGCAGTTAGCGATTCATTTAAGGATTGCAGAAGATCAAATTTTTATATTTGCGAATGTTTGTCGAAAAGTTAACAAAACTTCCTTATAAAATATTGGAACTTGTTTCTACTCAGCCAGTACTGTAATTTAACAATAACTTCCATTAAGAATTTGGAGTCCACTTTCCTTGAGGAAAGGAAGCTAAAAATAAAAATTCTCCAAAGGATTTTTCTTACAAACAAACAAAAAAATAAAACAAATAAAACTATCATTGCTAATAGTGATTTGTGGAAAGACCTTTAAATCTTACATTTTCTTTCTTTTTTTTTTTAATTCGTAAAAAATTCGCAATTTTTTTTATTTCGTAAAAAAGTTGGATTAGATATTTTCTAAATTATAATATATAATACATATTATACTGTTTTTACTGAATAAAAACAGTAAAGATTTCTTCATATTCTGAAAATAAATAAATAAATTTGCATTATTTACTTAAATTGCCTGAAAACAATTAATGTAGCAACGTTCGTGTTTAAAGTAACAGCATTAATATCCAGTGTTTTATAAGAATCATAAAAATTCATGGTTTCGAATTCAGTGCTTTGCTATGGGAATTTTCATATCTTTATATATCTTTATATTTTTTATTAATAATTTTATAATGTATTTATTATTATTGTAATTTTTTTTTTTTTTTTATATTGCTTGTGCTAATTTCTCGACCCGTATCCCCTTGGAAAACATTTCAAAATACAAAAGTTAATTCTTCGATGGTCCTTAAATATGCATATCATGTTACAAGAAGACTCATCCAGCAGTCCAGAAGTTAATAAAGATTCAACGTATACATGCACAAACAGAGTGATTTTAATAAGCCTCGTTTTTCTATGGAAGTATGGTAAAAATGTAAACAGACACTTGTTGTTTATATTTGTTTCAAACAAGATTTGAGGAAAGCAGCTGAAACTCCGTCATGAATTCCTTGTTTACTTTCGTTCCATTCCACGTAGCATATTCGAAGAGGTTCATTGCAAGGAAATTAACAACAGTGACCAGTTTTAATATAAGCCTACAATGGTTACTTAGGATCGTCCATTTGAATTCCTTGATCTTGTCATCCATTTGTTTATTTTAAATAATAAATGGGTTTGGTAGAATGTCATATATATAGATTTGGATATGAAAAACATATAAGTTTCACATTTAGCGATTTTTGTCAGACATTTCTGATGATGTAATATCATTTCATATGCCTCTTTTCCAAAAGTTGCCTTAATATGTTTGAAAAAATATCCTACCGTTTCCATGTCCTGTTGAGACATAATTCCACTTCTTAGATGCAATACTCCAATAAATAAATATAAACCACGTAACTATAAAGTATAAAAAAACTTGAAAACTCAATTCATCATCACATATCACTACATTTCGCAGAAAAATACTTATTCTGCTTCATCAGGCTTAATACAAAGAAAACGTAGAATAATATAAATAAACGATAAGTAGGCAAATTTATAAACAAAAGGGCAAGTTATAAAACAATAAAATGTTGGTAATGTTACCATGTTTACAATTCATAATAAATACTTGTTGCGTAAGTACTGTTGAAAATTACCTACAATGGTTGATTTCATAACAAATTATGATCCTATAAACTTGGTTTAACTGGCCGTAACTTGTGTAGCAACTATACACACTTTGTTTCTGTCCACTGAGGTAAAGATTCAGGTCTTCTGCAGTCATGGATAGGTTAGGTTAGGTTAAGTTAGGTTATGATCCTTCGCGTTGAAAACACAGTTCATCGCCGTCCGTATTCGTTTAGTTCAGCTACACATTAGCTGTTTGCTTAGGAAAAATGATATCTTGAATATCCTGATGTGTTTTATTATAAGAAATTCAAGAAATAAAGAATACAACGTAACATAAAACATACTTTCCTTCCAATATTTATTCCTTAAAGTTTCTTTATAATTTTTCTTTATTGGACACAAACGAAAAGCCAACGTTACAATATCTGCTGCATTATAGTGGGACCATGATAACGTGACGATCGGAAGGAACCCCACGTGATTATGATGTATATGTTTTTCAGCCAATCACAAACAAGTGCGCCTCAAAGCACAGGTCTCTTTTTATTAATTTCCATCAAAATGTCGCCACAGAGTATTTTACAGAGCAGTGCTCGAAAAATTATTCTACAATTCCGAAAAGAATTGGAAAATGGAGGACCGCTGATACCTTTAGAGCGAGTTCAAGAAAGAATAGCTTCTGCTACAGGAATATCGAAATCCACAGTCACTAGAATACGACGACGAAGTGAAACGACGCCTGAAAAAGGCTTATCGATATCCGGTGAAAAACGAAAACGAAAATACATAAAACTTAAATATAACAGTTCAATCTTATATTGAAAGCAGTAAAACCAATAACTAATAGTATTCTAGCATTTCCTTTAAACATCATTGAAACTAAATTTTTATTTTTGTTTTGTTTATAGCTGCGACGTAATATTCTTCGGAACCTCTGAGAGAGACTAGCGCTGACGTCATGGGGCCAGTGCTGATGTCGAATCGTCACGTTATCGTGGTCCTACTATAACAAATTTTTAATTTTTTGAAAATAAAAAATAAACCAAACTTGAGTTTTCTAAATCGGATTAATTTTGAGCATTTCAAACAACGCGCAGTAGATTAACTAAAACGAATTAAAATTCGTTCTCTATTATCCATTTATATTATACTATCTGTTGTCTTCTGCGTAAAATTATAATTTAAGAATAAATATAATCGGTTTGTTTTTTTTTTTTTTGCCTTTTTCGCGACTTTAAAAAAGAAAAGGAAAAAATTTTAAGAAATCACCTGTTAAGGAAAATAGACTCTAAGGCCATTAATCTGCTCTGTACATTCACAGCCTTGCTGTTTTTATAAGTTCAGTCTTTGCCATCGCGTCTAAACAATGTAGCTTCTTACATCAGTATTTATGTCTTTGTAGACATTTCAATCGATCTTTGAAGCTCAAAAATAATATTCGAAAGATTTAACTCAACATCTTCAATGAATGTATTTCGTAACCTTATTATTCCACAAAGTGATCATCGAGTTTTTGTTATTCGATAAAGGAACGATTGGAAGGAACATGTCGAAAGGATGGATGCACCAAGATTTGCTAAAGTAGCCCTGGAAAATCAGCCCTGGACATCTTAAGGAAGAAACACCTTAATAATCCTGATGATAAAGAAGAAATATAGGCAATGGTGATTATCATCACCATTCCACTGCTTACGTTTCACAGCATTTATTTCAGATGTTTTCAAAACTTAAAATTAAAAGCTTATCTTTTTTACTATAAAATTTTACGAAATTCTTGACATCTACTAGCAAATCAGAAACCGTAATGAAAATTTATTTGTGGAAAACAACAACGCAAACCTGTTTGAAACCAGAAATGATTTTAAAGTGAATACAGAGATCAATATATAGTGAATATCTACCTCGATTTCACTTTTTCACTGCATACAATAGTGGTCTCGATGGTCCAGTGGTAATGCACTGGGCTGCGAGCTGAAGGACCCAGGTTCAATCCCTGGCGAATGGCGAGGATTTTTGACTGGGTGTATTTTTCCTCCAGATGGATCACAGAATTCTGAGTTCTCTGTAAATTGGAGATGGTTTTTCTTTCCCTGATGTTGAAGGGAGAACGTCGGACTGACCATCCGACCTCAACTTAGTCCGATTGGCCAGGCAACGCTGGGAGCCTTATCACCCGTGACCCCAAGCGCCATATAGACCTCTAATAGGATATTAATGATTTCTTGACTTCCTGCTTTATTTACTTTCTTTAGTATTATATTAAATTATTGAACTAGATAGCCTCATTACGTATCATTTGATATTGAATATCAAATTACATCAGTGCGCAGCTCTCCTGATCTGGTTCAGTGTGATATGGCAATACAAACCTGAGAAAATGCAAAACGACAGTTTGCTTCGTATTGATGTCTTCATTAAAATTTCTCATGTGGGTTTCGTGATGGCGGACGATCCGCGCTGGGCAGGTTTTCTCGGGGTTCTCCCATTTCCCCTGCACTTCTCCCACCATACTTTCTCTGTCTTTCTCTTCATCTGTCCTTCTTTCCGTGGGAAAGTACAGTTGACCTCCGGTCGCAGTGGTAGGCTTCTATGCCATCCACACTCACTACATAACATAACATTTCATTAAAATTCTCAAAAATTAGGGGGAAAAAAGTAGCTATTTTGAACTCTTAAACTACTAGAAATATATTGTTCTTCTCAAAGAAAAATCACGACAAGCAAGCGCTTGCTACAGTACTCGGCAACTCTAAAACATCCAGAGCAACCTTACGATCAAATTTTTACGTGCGCTAATCATAGTTAAGGGACAAAGTTGAAGCCGACGCACTTGTAAAACTTTAAAAAAATTGATTTAATTCTACAATTAAAATTTATACAACGGTTTCGAATATACAAATGAAGTATTCTTCTTCAAGTGAGGTGATACAAAGCTAATTACATCAATATATATATCCAGAGCAACCTGTTGTCTGAATTTCCAGAGCGACCTGTTGACGTCATATCACTGATTTGTGACGACATTATTCAAACAGTCTATTAACTCATCTAGAGTTTAAAAGAAATATCAAACAAAACGCACTTGATACGAACGTCAGGTATTCGAAAGCTGGAACGCCAACTGCAATTTTCACAGTTTTTCTTCTTGAGAAAAGACTTACAATCTAGTATTTTTTTTTTCGCTGTAGAAAACACTGCATTATTCATGAACCATCGATCAGCGCCGCCATTTGCATAGCTGGACAGTGGTTGCCATGGAAACGAACAGTTGATGTAATCGAGATTAATTTCCTGACAAGGAAAAAAGAAAATTGAGACAAAAGAACAACGGCGTAAAAAAAAAAAAAAAAAGAGAAGATTTTTTTTTTTTTTTTTTTTTTGCGACGAAACATGAAGCAAAATAAAAAAAACGAAAGGAACGAACCGTCATCATACATCATTTTCGAAGGACTAAATCTATAATGAATTTAGCTTCAATAAAAATCCATCTCTTTTTCAACGCGTTTCAGCAGAAAAATGAAATTACATTGCAGCAATAAAAAGCAGTTTCCATAAATTTTAAATGTACTCTAAAATAAGTTTAAGAATTACACATTTCCATTACATAAACGTATCAGAGGAAACTTCTGCACAAACATTAAGATCAATAATGATTTTTTTTTTAGTGAAAATGTAAGATTGAAAACGCACAGTTACCTAGAAAGCGGGAGTTTTATTTTAGGCCTAATGTTAGGCCTAACAGGATTGATTTCTGGGATTTTCTATGATCTGAATTTATATATATATATTTTGAGCATTATTCTGTAAACAGAAATAAGAAGTTCGAAAGAATTTAAAGCTATTTCTTAAAATTTCTTTTTTTTTTCTTTGTTTTCTAAGTCTTTTCTTTAAAAAAAAAAAAAAGTCTATATTTATTTTCAAATTATTAAATGTTATAATTGTAAGTCAAAATTCTCCATTTATTGGAAGATAAAAATGGATTAAATCTGCATTTTATACTGAAATTGTAACCAGCAAACCTGCCAAGTAAAATTTGTAGTGATCACGTGACCTTTAATTCTGAGGTCATTTTCTCAGATCACGTGATCTTTACCGGACTACCTGTAAAAAGTTCATCTCAATGAGAGGAACAACTTGTCTTTCATTTTTGTCATCTAAAACGAACGGTTTAGAAGTTGACTTTACATCACGTGACTTCCGGTTGACCCACGTCGATGAACAATGAAATGTAGGCATCCTTAATACTATATCTAACATTTGACACCTTATTTGTATTTCTCTGTTTTCGGAAGAGTATCGAGCAGAAAAAAATTGTAATGGTGTTTGTGGGAGAGTCGTTGAGATGGAAAAAACAACGAGTAAAGTTCTGGAACTGAACTGAAGTAATTTATTAAACGAAAAACATTGGTTTTCGTAGATTATACACAGTTTTGGTTGGCTAAATAATTAAAATATACATAATGATTGGATAAAAACATAACGAACTAAAGGCCGTTTTACATTTACTATTTCACTCGCCATTTTCCAAGCCATAACGCAGGACATGTCAGGGTAGATTGCGAGTGATTTGTGTATCGTTTTACACTTACCATAACGCCTTCCATCACACGGAACATTTACACTTCTCAATTGTCATCATGCCTACGTTTTATTTACGATAAAAATAGCATTGATTTATATAAAAACCATTTAGTCAATGCATCGGATAGGTGAAAGAATGTCTTTAATTAATTAAAATAGGAAATATTCATGTTTTTTTTTCATCGCTTTGTGTTTCTTTGTTTTCAGTTTCGATAAATCAGTTTCGATAAATAAATGTAGTCTCGTTAAATCTCGATCAAATCGCGATATCTTTTCGAGATGTCGATCGCTCGTCTCGATTCGAATTTTCAAGCCGAAATTCTGAAATGATTTTGATTAATAATGTAACATTTTATGAAAGCATCCACGAAAACATAAGGAAAAGATGCCCTCCGATCGTGAAAATCATTTTTGTAATCGGTAATTTTGAATAAATAGATACAAATCGATTGGACTTCCAAGTTCTACAATTCGTAACCAGGAGCGCTGGTGTCAAATGTCCAGCCATCTGCTGTCTCGACATTTCTTCGAAGATAGCCCAGATTCTATCGCTCTCCATTTACTGGACATCTGTGATGTCTAGGTGATGGCGAGTGAAATGTCCAGGTTATGGCGAGTGAAATGGTAAATGTAAAACAGGCTTTAAATTAATTAACTGATTCAACGGTGCTACGGAAAAGAATTTAAACATAAACAGAACATCAGTAATTAGGAAATAGAAAACGAATTTTTTAAAATAATAATGATAAAGATTAAAATAAATAAAATACAGATAAATAAAGATACACAATTTCTATAAAAATACATATAAATGATTTCAAAAAATATTTACATATAAACTGATACAAGTTATAGATAAATCGGACGAAATTTAATCGTATGAAATCACACGTAAAGGATTAACCACAAGTTTTAATATTGTTTAGAAAGGCAATGAGATTTTAACAGAAATAGAATAGAAATCCATTGTTTAGATTCCATTGCTTTTCTTGTATGACTTTTTTTTCCCAAACTCGCACTAATTTCTGGATAAGGAATCTTTTGGTAAATATTTCAAATATAAACCGTAGATAATTTCTACTCCTCGAATATTCATAACAAGTTTCAAGAAGCTCCTTTCAGCAATTCAAAAGTTGCAGGGGGAGGGAGGGAAACACAAATGTTCGTGTCTCCAAAGAAAGACCCTTGCTGACGTAATCCGTTTATGGATTAATGTTTCCATGACTTCGAAGCGACATCTATTGCTAAAATTCTTAACTATATCATAAATATTCAACTATATACTTAACTAAATACCAGAAAATATTTATTCTGGTATTTGTATTTTGTGCAGTTACGAATATATTTTTATGTTATTATTATTATTATTATTATTATTATTATTATTTAAATAATAATGGCTGTGTAATGTCTTCCTTCGCGTACGGACAGAAAGTTGCTGTGACACAGGCGCCATTTCTATGTTTGACGTCATGATTTCTAGGCGAACGTAAGTGATCAGATTTCGCCATAGAAGGAGGTATTTTTCTCTGTGGAAATAGAGAATCAGCGATACGATGAGCCTTTCTTTTTCGAAAAACGGTGACAATAGTGTGGATTTTTCAACAGTAAGTGAAGTTATAAAAAGTTTTAAAGTGTATTTACTGCCGAATTTGATAAACGGTGAAATGAATAGTTTCAATTCATAAAAATAATGATCATCGGGCACGCAGTGGTGCCTCAATTAAGTAACTGTGGCAACGCCGTAGATGTTTCATTTTTGGTCACTTTCCATGAGATAGGAAGCGATCACAGACTGGATCTCTGCAAGTTTTAAGTTTTCCAATAAGTTATTTCATGTGTGTACGTCACGTGTTTGGGCCCAAGAGGTGGCGATTATATGAACGGTTGATGGATAGAATCTTCTTACAGCTATTTCTTCGTTGTTAGGACTCATCACTCAGAGCTATCGATGGAGAGAGATTGTTAGTACAGTTATTCTGTAATGATCGCTTCAGCTTGAATTCCGTTTGTCTGCTTTCATGGATATAAACATTCAAAAAGAAAAATTCAAATTATACGAACGGATCTTGATGAAATTTGTTTCTCTCAATGAATCAAATACGGCTTTAATCCCTGGTCGTTCTGTTTTGCATTTCGAATTCGCAAAGGCAGTTACCGAGTTGGGTTTTTTTATGTCGTTTTGAAGCTTATGTAAATATTTAAACATTTTACGTTTGCAGCAGATCAAACAGAATAAATGTATACGATGGTATTTACTTAGGCTTCGTCTTCACAAAGAACGATGCCGAAGTTCTCTGCTGTCTTGTTTTTCTAAGCATGAAGAAAACTCCGTAATGTACCAGCAACAAAATTGATAAAAAGTTAATATTGTTTTCTTGAACTTGTTTTGTTTTAATGTACAGAATTGATTCAAATACTGATTTACATTTTATGGCCGAGGGCTTCGTTATAAAATCAAAAAGAGTTTTAAATTGTTGTTCTTTTGTTTCTGTTGCTCTTTTGTTTTAGTTTCAATATGTTGTTCTTTTGTTTCTGTTGCTCTTTTGTTTTAGTTTCAATATGTTGTTATTTTGTTTCTGTTGCTCTTTTGTTTTAGTTTCAATATGTTGTTATTTTGTTTCTGTAACGTCTTCTGTAGAATTATGGCGCCATTACTTAGAAATCTGTTTACATGGATAATTTGTATTCTTAATACAAAATAATGTTTAATGTTTCTGAATATTAAATTATAAGTATGAAATAGTATATTGTACTTTAAGCTTATTTACAGATATTTTAATATCTGTTAATATTCTCATTATATCTACCGTATTCATCGTCAATATTTGAGCATGCGCCGTGATTAACATTTACTTTGAATCAATTTATTTACAGAGCTTATTGCAGAACAAAATTTCCACTGATAGAAGCACTTTACCAAAAAAAAAAAAGCAGTTCATTTTCATTTTAACAGCTGTTCTATTTGCTGAGATTTTTTCAGGATGGAACAGAAGCAAAGAAAAAAGAATTGTAATCATATTTTAAGAAAAATATACGAAATTTCAAGAAATTTTCAAAACTCATTTCAAAGCAATTTTCAAAACTCACAACACTATGAAAGTATAGTCTCTACATTTGCCGATTCATTGTCTCGGTATTAACGATAAAAGACGTAAATGACGCTACCTAATCGTCTGTCCCAAATAAGCGGCATGCTGTCCCAATTAAGCGAAGAAAACTAGGACTGTTTTTTCGATTAGTTTCTGTTCTGATTAGGAGCTTTGTCCCAAATAAACGGCTGTCCAGATTAATCGGTGGCCCAAATAACCGGAATTCATTACATTTTTGCTGAACGCAAACAGTACAAATTGTCCATTCTCTCTATTAAAAAAAAGAAGAAATAATAAGTCAGGTAAATCCGCATTGTTTACTTTATGTGTTCAAATCGTATTAACTTTAATCATATCATAGCATGCGCATTAATGGATTAACTAATGGATTAACTAAAAGGATGAATTTTAATCCAGTTTAAATACTGGATTAAAATTCATTGATTAAAGCAATACAGAATTAATATCATATGAGTGAAATCCATTGTTTAGATTCCAATGCTTTTCTAGGGGAATTTTTGTCCTTCTGGCGCTAATGTCTCTACAAGAATCCACTTGGAAAAGATTTCAAATACAAAAATTCCCTTATCTTTAAATGTGCAAGCTAAGTTTGAAGAAGAATCATACAACCAAACGTTATTAGGGTAAGTCCCACATACACATACATATGGATTGATAAAGCAAGATACACTAAAATGAAAAAGAAATTACTTGAATGCATACATTTAGGGTGCCGCGCTGGTGTGGTCGAGCGGTCTCAGGCGTCGGTCTGTCGTGAGACAATGTGCCAGCGCCCGGGTTCAAATCCCGGTAGCGAGCATGGATGTTTCAAAAATTTCCTTTCCTGTGTTGTAGCCTCTTCTTCACTTTCTCCTCGGTCTGACGTCATTCCTTAATGGCGTCCTGGGGAAGGCCACGGGAAACCACCCCAGTATCTTTCCCTTGTAATTCTAGGGAGTCTGCTAGGGGTTCGCCGTCTTGGGAACACTAGCGCTCCCTGGAGCACGGATGCTTCGGCAACGAAGCTCGCACTTCGGTGCGAACCGACCACACACACATACATTTAGGGTAAGGGCTGTGTTATTAATTTTTTAAATATATCATAACGCATTGTGGAGGAAGAACAAAGAGATTTCTTGCCCTCAATTTAACCTGAAGAAGTTTTCTATTAAAGAAAACGAAATGTCAGTAAAGAAAGGCATTTTAAGAAGACATTTGAGTTGTGTTGTGTATACCTTTAAACTTGTTTAAAAATGATTAAAAGTACTGGAGAACACTATCAGCATAAATAAAATCCCCAAAACAAATTTTCGATTTTGAATAATCGATCTTCTTTCGTCGCTAGAGGGCGAACCGATCAATCCCGAAAATTACGAATTGGCGAATCCTTTTTACCAACCAAATTCTCTCATTTTCAAACATCAATGGACACTTCGAAATCTTTTTCTTGTCAGCAGTAAATAATACGAGAGAACATAACTATAGGATGAATATCACAACCACATCTACACGATTTGGTTGAGTGCATCTGATCGTACTTTGTCTTGCTGCAGAATTGCTAACACACTTCGTCAAGACAAATTCAATGAAATTTTTTTTATTTTTCCAGTAATCATTTGGCGCAGTGACAGCCAATGGACTTCACAGCTTATGGATATTTCTCATTGTTCTACTCTCGCATAAAAACAACTCAGTCATTAACAGACCGACGCTAGAGGTCTCATTCTGAACGAATTCTTTCATTTCAATGCTGTTTGTAATTAAAATAATTACATGAGAGAAACATTAATGATGTAGCTATAATCCTTGAAAATGGGAAAATGAGTAAAATCAAAAGCCATTATTAAAATAAATATATGATTTGTGGTTCGTGGAAAATGTATCGAAGAAGAAATTTTAGAAGAAATGTTGTCACCATGTTGACTTACCGTAAATTTAGGCTTATAATCGAATTATCCCACAGTCAATTTAAGGAATAAGTTAAACTAATATTTAATATCTAATAATTCATCGTTTCTGTTATCTAATGGGATTTTAGAAATTTATTTCTGACGAGAGGCAATGCCTCAAAATAGCATTGTTATTGGGCGCCTTCATGACAACAAGTGCAAATTAATTTAACATCGTTAATCTATATTAATAAAATCTTTTATTTCTCCGTCAGTCTGTCCGGCGCAATTTCCCGTGAGAGCGGAAAGTAGAAATAATTTTTACAATGAAACGTCCGCGATGGGAATCGAACCTGAAACCTTCTGATCCGAAGTCAGATGTCTTATCCATTAGTCCACGGGGACTACAACTCACTTTAAATTGTTTTTTGACTTGTGTCCTTCCCCTTCCCCCCCATCAATAATGAATGTATTCAATCTTTTTTTTTTTTTTTTTGGAATTTCAAGATTGTTTATTTATTTCCGATCCGTCTATTTATTTATAATTCGAAAATGACAATTAGAACTATAATTGCCGAAACGTTGCAGTATTTTAAATATAATATTCTTACTTAACCAAATTCAATGTGATATAGAAAAACAAGCGCGTGTACACATGGGATGGCCTATTAATTAAAAACTAAAAGATTTTCAGTATAAATCACCAAATATTAATTGCCTCAGCTACTGTAGTCTTTTTCTTTTTTGTGAATTTTTTTCTTCTTTTTTTATCCATTTCTTTGTTTGAAAGCTCATCACATTAAAACGGCTGGACAGATTTTCATAAAATTTGATGCTGAGCTTATTTGTGTTCTAACTTAAAACACAAACATATTTATTTTGCTTTCTCACCCCCCCAAATCTCTGAAAAATGACTTCTGAAATCCCTCACTTAAAACTGCTGGATTGATTTCTTCAAAATTAGGTACAACGCTGTTTATGGTCCAACTTAAACTATTAGCACAAGCTTTTCGGTCTCCACTTCTCTTCACTCCTTCTAACGCTGCTTGCTCAGTGCCCAGTACACGATGGATATCTGAATGTACACCTAATGATATCATCATCGTTGTCATTTTCAACCATATACAATCCATTTCAGGATCAAGTTATCTCTAACTTTTTTCTTGTTTTTTCGATCGAAGCTTTTTAATTGACTTCGACAAAACTTTCGTTTCATCCATCCATCTACATTGTGGACTCTACGACCTCCTTTCATTCCTCGGTATCCAGTTTAAAATTTCTGTTGACCATCTATTGTCATTACGTCTTGCTACATGGCCAGCCCGATTCCATCTGAGCTTCTATAATTTCAGACACTGTGATTTGCTCTCTCACCAACATTTAGTTTGCGATCCCATTGCATGATTCTTAAAATGCATCTTTCCTTTGTGTGCAATCACTGAAATTCTTTTCTGGTCAAGACCACGTCTCTGCTCCATGTGACTTGTATTACACATTGGTTAGCAACTTTTCTCTTTAAATACAGTGTCATTGCTCCTTTCAATTTTGCAGTATTTTTGCTAAAGGTATTCCAGCTACTTAAATTCTACGATATATTTACGAAGTGATACATATATAAAGACAAATCAATATGGAAAATAGCATTAAAGTTGAAGCATTTAATTTCATAGCATTTAATTCTCGTTAACCGCGGGGTTATTTTCTGAAAAATCCCGCGGTAAAGGAAACCGCGGTTATTGAAGCATTGATCCTATGTGAAAATGGAGTTAGGTTTCTTATAAACTAAATTATCTGTCGAGGGATTCTACCGCATTTTCAGAACGAAGCAAATCAAGCACATGAATCTTAAGTTCATCGTAACGCGCTTAATTATTAGAAATGTTATTTACAGCCTCATTCCTATTAATTACATCAGATTCGGAAATAAAAAAAAACCGGAAAACAAAAGCTTTTTATTTGGTTTTGTTTTGAAAGGCATTATTTAAGAAAGTGCTGTTAAAATGAAATAAGTCTATCTTTGGTCAAGATAACTCAAAAACCATTTATCTTACTAAGCTGGAACCTTCATTGGTAATCATATATTGCAGAATGTTAGGGATCTAGGTAGGAAAAATAGGCTTAATTCACGAGTTTCCTCTATCATCATCACATTTTTGCGAGGTATGGAAAAAAAATTTAAATATTAGTTTAAAATATTAACCTTTTAAAGTGTCATAAAATAATAATTTACATAAAATTTATATTTTTATTGGTATCTGTTAATCTTCAAGCAAGAAATAAATTATATCAATAATAATAAATTTAAAAATTACAGGGAGGTGAGTGCCCCTTGCCCCTAAATGCAGGCACTTGCGATTATTACGATATATAAAAAGCTATATTATAATAGTGTTTGTGCGAGAGTCGTTGAGACGGAGAAACAACGAGTCAAGTTCTGGAACTGAACTGAATTAATTTATTAAGTGAAAAACATTGGTTTTTATAGATTATATATAGTTTGATTTGATTGGAAGAGTAATTAAAAATATACAGAATGATTGGATAAAAACATAGCGAATTTAAATGAATTAACTGATTCAACGGCTGTAACGGAAAAGAATTTAAAACTAACAGAACATCAATAATTAGGAAATAGAAAACGAATGATTTAAAATAAATAACGGTAAAGATTAAAATGAATAAAATAAGAGATAAATAATTTCTACAAAAATACAAATAAACGATTTATAAAAATATTTACATACAAACTGTTACTATATGATACAAAACACTCATATTTAAACACTTGAAAATTTACTAGCAATTTTAGATACTTTTGAAAATGTTACACTATATCATATTTAGAAGTTGGCACGCAAACTACATCATCTTTTTTTGGGAGGAGAACAATAGTGTTAAGTTTTAATAACTGCAGTTTAAATTTTATAGCTATATTTGAGAAAACGCTTTTCGTTTTATCGACGAATTCTACACAAACAAAACAAAAAAACAAAAAAAAAAAACTAGGAAAAAAAAAAGATCCCCACCCTCTACTTCCGTTTTGTTGGACGGATCGAATGTGCAGATGGTGAAAGACGGTTTTTTTTTCTTTTCCTACCAATTCTTTGTTCTGAATCATCAAAATCAGATTCAATAATACGTAATTGACTCTCATTTGTCAAAAGAAGAGGAAAAGAATGGGAAAGAAAAGCCAAAAAGAAACGAACAGAAAGAAAACAGAATGAAGATAATGTAGATTTAATTATTTCATCCTTTGGAATAAGTTCAAGGCTCACTTGGGTTTTTTTGTTTTTTTTTTGGTGCTTCTATTTACGTTTATTGAGAAAAGAAAACCTCCGTTCCTCGGCGCGAACAATGTTCTCAATGGCGAAGGCAGAATGAAAGGCATTCCTCGACGTTCAATTCTCCAGAACAGGAATTCCTTTTTAAAGCTGATTGCGACACAATTACGTGTTTCTCTATTAAATGTTCGTTTCTAAATTTCATTTACTCTTAGACGAATGTTTCAGAAACTTTTCTGCATTTCTAAAAATATAGATATAAATATTTACTTGTGTTCGCTTATTCTTGATGAGAATTTTCTTCTGGACTCTCCGATGTAGTACACTTTACATCTCTGTACATTAGCGTACTAATATCTCTCTTTTAAAGCATTAAAATAAACTGTGAATTTTTATAGAAAAGGAATCAATCAAAATTCAACTTACTGACAATTTTGGCGGTCAATAACAATGAAGTCCAATCAAATGACTTAATCAAAGAAAAAAATCGTGAAATCTAGCAATGATGAATGATGTTGATAAAGTTCTTGAAAGAACTAAAAATTATTACGAATATTCTACGATTACATAAAATGGAATAACAAATGAAAGAAGATTATTTCAAAGATGAATAAAAAATGATGACATGCAATATGGATAACAAATATACAAATAGAAATCATTTCATGTTTTTTATTTTAGTTATTGGATCAACGAAATTTTCGAACAAAGCATTCGTTAATGAATAGCTAAGACTGGATAGTAGGAAAAACAAGGGATGACAAAGAAAAACACGCGAAGAAGAAAGAGGTACAAGAAACAGGCTTTTGTCACACTCCTGAAAAATCAAGAATTAAACGTTTGAGGTCTAGAGAAATTTATCATCTTCTCTTTGCCCTTTAACAATACCATAAATACAAAAACTGATACTAATCCTATATAATTTCCAAATACTAATTAAAATAAACATTGCTACATAGTCTTTGTTTTAAAACAATAACCTCTTTTATTATACTGAACCACGATATTCAAAATGGAATAATTACACTGCATGTTCACACCAACTAAATAAAGGCGTTTGTATTATTTTTACGACTCTAAAGAAAATGCTTTAGAGAAAAGTAGTAACAGCCCAGAAAATTAGAGTTCAAGTTCTTTGAGGAATTTCTTTTCATCTTATTGATATTACCGATGCAAGAGAATAATCCCGTTCTTTGAGGTGCTGTGATTGCTCCTTTTCTTGAGGCAGAGGTGCGAGAATTCCTTGCTTCCATCTGAGGGGCTTAAGAGACTCACCAATCGTGACCGTTTTCGCCAAACTTGGTTTTAATTTTCTTGAGGAGTAGGAAGGAGGGGGATAATCAGAGAGTGAACTAAATATGCGTGGGCGCTGCCAAGGAACTGAAAATAAATGTAATTTTTAAGCCTCTCTTCGCCCCTAGAGCGTCAGAACTCCAAGGGGCAAACGCAAATCCACGAGGCTGTTATTTATGTCAGCGCTAAATCCTGTCTCGAGCGAAAGCCAGAGAGAAAAAGATTATTTTCAAGAGTTTATTTATTTATTTCATAAATCACAGTTGCATCTCACTCATTACAATTAGGAGGTGTAAAAGGTTTCTGAGGATTCTTACAATAGTTAGAATATAAACTATTAAAACAGATTAGCATTTTGAGATTAACAAAAATGTAGAAAATGTACTATCTGTACTGGGTCCGAGTGGTGGGTTCGATTCCCGGCATCGGCGGAGACAGGGATTTTTCCACGCTCCATTCTCCTTCAAATGGTCCTAGGGTCTGTCCAGCCCTCTGTAGAATGGGGACTGGTTTCTTTCCAAAGTGTAAAGGCAGGCGAGTCGCTGACTGACCACCCTACCTCATCTCAGTCCCGTTGTCAAAGATGTGTTAGAGCCTTAACTTTAGAAACCTAACATGGGAGAAATCTAACCTAATTTAACCTAACGTAACCTAACCTAATCTAACTACTTACTCGTATAGAAGGAACAGGGAGTGAATCATGAGAGGTGGTTATTTTGAGGATTGAGTGATTATTTCGAGGCTCATATTTTAAATTGGACCATAAACAAAACAACCACACAGGGCCGCGCGGTTGGCGTTGTCGCTATGACATCGGCCTCTCACCTCTGAGTACCGGGTTTCGGTTCTCATGTGGGCTTCGTGATGGTGGACAATCCGCGCTGGGCAGGTTTTCTCGGAGTTCTCCCGTTTCCCCTGCCACTATACTTTCTCTGTCTTTCTCTCCATCTGTCCGTATTTCCGTGTAAAAAGTACAATAGACCTCCGGTTGCAGTTCTTGGCTTCTCTGCCACCCACATTCACATTATATAACATAACATAATATAACAAACAACCACACAACTAAGCAAATAGATAAACAAGGACGAAAAATGTTGATGCTTAATAAGACCTCGAATACTCAGTCATTGAGGTTGTCGTTTCCTCTGTTATGGTAATTGAGTAGTTTTAATAGAATTTTTTAAGTGTGTAATTCAGTTGTAAATTTAATGGGGATTTTATGATTCTATTAGATAGTCGAATAATTCATACCACAACAATGGAATAGCCTTTGAAATGTAAGTAGAGCAGGGTCACTTGTATCAATAGAATCAACGAGATACGATTCCCATGGTATCAGATCGTTTAGCCCTTTAAACGAGGAATTTCCAGGGTCAGTTTTGAGGGATGGAAGGGGTTGGAGTCCAAAACGAAAGGGTTATGTTTCAAGTTGGAAACAAATAAGCTACGTATCAAATTTGAGGGAAATCCGTCCAGCTGTTTTAACGTGATCGGATCTACAAGATGACTAAAACGTGAAACCATCACAGAACTAGTATTAATTAGGTTCGCTAATTGTCTCATATTTTTCGCTCAGCCATTTTAAAGTAATGCTCGTACGACAGACAAAAGGACAAAGAGAGGATAAAACTATCCAAACACAATAGTAAGTCCGCTCATATTCAGTAATTATTCATTTTAGAGATATATAGCAGCTTCTTTTAACCATTTTATGAAAATTAACTCTTAAAACACTGTTATCAATCTTTAATTGTTTGTGCTTTTAATTTCATATTCCTCAAGGTGTAGAATTCGTTTATGTAGTACTAGCAAGCCTGTGATCACGTAATCTTGGATTCTGAGATAATTTTCTCACCATCCGTGACCGCGACCGCTTTCTCACAACCCGCGAGTATGTCTCGGAGACCTCATGTTTGATCGTAAATGACTTACGATCAAACATGAGGTCTCCGAGACATTCGCGGGTTGTGAGAAAGTGGTCGGGTTCACGGGTGGTTAGACTTCCAGTTGACCCATGTAGATAAAAATAAAAATGTGAGCATCCTCAATACTGTACCTGACATTTGCCACCTTATTTGTATTTCTATGTCTTCTGATTTCGGAGGAGATAGGGTCAGAAAAAAAAAAAAACTTTTTTTTTATGCAGATAAATGTCACTTTTGTTTCTATTATAGTGTCACATCGCATCGAGATGATGTGATACAGTGGGTCCCGTTATACGCCATATCATAAATAGTCTTTCGCGTAAAGCGAGATATGACTACGAAGATTTCTCGATTTCATTCATTTGTTTTGAATTTTATAATAATTAAGAATTCATAATTACTTTAAAACTTAACATTTCATCCTACAAATTCATGCATTAATTATATTTTGTGCTTTATTTTATTTACATTTAAGTTTAAAATATCAGATTTTATACGATTTGATTATAATACAGTAAAACTCGCTTAAGACGCTCTTCAAGAGAACAGCTCGAAAGAGCGTCTTAAGCGGGAGCGTCTTAAGCGAGTTTTACTGTAGTTGTTATAATAAAAGGTTTAATGTGCAAGTAAAGAATATTTAAAAATTGGTAAAGTAAAACTGTACAATAAAAATTAAAAAGGTTGAAAATAAAAAATTCAAAATTAAAACCAACAGTTTCGATGTCTTCCAAGCCATCATTATCAAGGTGAAAAACGTAAACAAAGAGAAAACATTTCGAAGATACAAGTACAGTTTCAGTTTCAGTTTTAATTTATCAATTTTAAATAATTTTGTTGTAACAATGCTACTTATTTAGCAAATACTTACAGAAGAGTTGCATTAACTGTCTTTCCAGAACTGAGTGAGTAACTGTTTTTAAAAAAATAAAAAACTTAAGACTATTTATATAATAAATTAGATTACGAGACCATTCCTACAACTTTTTATACGCATGCGTAGCTAATCGAATGGGATTCTGGGATATGTCCGTTCTAAAACATGACTGACATTTTTGTAGTGAAAATATTCTTTATCATTGCTAATAATTCAATATCTTCATTTTTTTAAAGAAATATTTGATAATAATGTCTCGTTGATTATATAATGAAATGTTATCAGTTCTTACAAGTATATATTTGCAATGTAACCATTGAAGTTATAAATGTAAGTATTAATTTAAACAGAAAACACCGAAACACATATGCAGTCTAAAAATATAATTCATGTATTAAAAAATACAGACCGGACAGTTTGAATCATTCTGCTGATGGTGAGGACCTTGTAGTCCTTCAAACTGTCAGGTCTATATTTTTAATTTGTGATTTATATTTTGAGAGTATATGTGTGTTTCGGTGTTCACATTTTTTTTATTATACACGTTAAAATTTAATTTAAATGTACGTATTAATGAAAAATATAATTATTTTCTGTTTTTTAAACATAAACTGTCGCCATTTTATAGTTTTCTGTGAGTGTTATAAAAACGAAATCAAGAAAACCTTTTCATGCGTGCTAATAGTATGATGGCGTTCCTTACCTTTCCCTCCACTCTTTGGGATGTAAAAATTATGAAAATATACCAGTAGTTTCCGATTTATCCAACAAAAAGTTACTGTCTCAAAAAAATGGAAAATAAAATCGAAAAACTTTCCGCTGTAATGTCACAACAACTTACAAGTTAAGGATTTGAAATTATTAACATTGTTCTAAACTTGCACAGCAAGAGATTTAGTACTACAGTAAAACCTCGTTAAGTCGTCACTCAAGGGACCAAACATTTTTGACGATTTAGGCGGAGTGGGAATTTTTGAAGAAAAAAAACAAACAAAAAAAACACTGAAATACAGTATTTTCATGAATTGCTGTAGGATTCGGTGAGAAAAACAAGATTTTCAGAAATCAATACATGCAAATGATTGGAAAGTAAAAAAATAATAATAAAAAAAATACTTTTTATAGTTACCACATTATAATCGTTTTAAAAGAAAGGCAATATCTGTCTTTGAAACGTTCCAGCCAACCATTGCTGCCGCCGAAATCTTCAATGTTCAACTCCTTAGCAATTTCCAAGGCTTTTTCTTTGAGAATCACGGCAGAAATCGGCACATTTTGCGATCTGGCATGTTTTAGCCATCGAACTAGCTAAAACCTCCTCGCTCTCGTCAAACTTCGATTTCCTCATTCTCTTTCTTTTGTCTTTGCAGTCAGCTTCTTCAATTACTTGTTTCGATGAAAGAATATCGTTTAATGTAGTCCTGGGAATATGATGTTCTTTGGCAAAAGCTGTTTTCGAAACATTTGATTTTTCAAAAAGTGCAATTAAGTCTTTTTTTTCTTTAAAACATAACGAGGTAAGTTTTCGTTTCCCTGACATGTTACAAATGTGATTCAACCATGAAATTGAAAAAAATAGCCGTTATGAAATGAAATCACACTCAGTAGCGGTCAAGAAAAACGAATACACTTGACTTAAGCCTCATTGCTTCTTCACTAACTCACTGTATTTCAAAACCATCGACAGTTTTCTTCTTCAGGTACATTACGGAGTGAAACTAGAATAGTTTCCTCTCCTTAAATCAAAAAAACATGAAATAACATCGAAAATAACAATAATTATCATATCACTTAACAAAATTGAGTATGATAACAGTACAATAGTATCACCGTGATTTGATTCAAAAATTGTTATTTTCGATGTTATTTAATGTTTTTTCGATTTAAGGAGTGGAAACTTATTTGGTTTCACTCCGTAATGTACCTGAAAAAGAAAACAGTTGATGGTTTTGAAATATAGTGAGTTTATCTAGAAGAAGAAAGAGTTTGTGGGTTTAATTATTGATATCATCCTATTAACAGGCAAAAACTGTCCGTCTGGATGTTTGTTTGTAATCAATTTCCTTATTATTAAAAATGTGATTGTTGAGAATTGGTTGCGATTGTTGTGATTGTTGTAGAGCTGTATTGTACATGTGATTGTTGCGCATGCAACAGAGTCAATTGGTGTGATTGTTGCGATGGTTGTGATTGTTACTAATGGAGCTGTATAATATAGGCAAAAAACAGATGTTTGTCATCAATCAAAGTGAAGAGAGTCGGAGAGAGAATATTGTATTACGTGGAGTAGTCCAGTGGCTAGCGTTCCTGAATGCGATTATGGAGGTCCTCGGTTCGAATCCAATGCAAGGCGAAAAAAAAGAAAGAAAAAATAATTACAAATACACTAACTAATGTCTTTTTGAAAAGAAAAATTAGTTCATTTAATGTCGGTGCGTTGTTCAATACTTCCTTAAACTTGTATACAAAACAAAATTATCTTTAATTATTTTAAATCAATCCAAAAATTGTAATTCAAAAAAAAAAGTAAAAACAGGATACTTAAGTATAAACAAATCTCCTTATAAAAAAAATTAGCTTATCTTTTCTATCGTGTGTTTTTAAAAAAAATTACGGTATTTCAAAAAGGTGGAATTTGTTTTACTTCCGTGAATATTTCACGGGTTGCAACTAGTTTACATAATTTGTTATAAGTAAACCTCATTGACTTTTATATATGACCAGTTGCTATTAAATTAAACTGCTCATTAATTTAAAACAAATTAGCATTCTTTTTCATCAAAATGAATGAAGTGAGTTTCGTAAGTTTACGGAATTCCCAGTGGCAATTCGGATTCTTAAGTAACATTATTTGCTTCACATTGAGCACGAGGAGAGGTAAGGAGCGCCATCTACAGTTGACCCGATACTTAATTTCAGCGAATAACAAAAAGAATACAATGATCAGAATCACACGAAAGTGTTCATGATTACATTGAAAATAGACAAAGAAGAATAGAAAATACAATTAATCAATTACAAAATTAGAATCTATAAGAAAGTTAGAACAGTCATTAAATAGGCGTACTCAAGAGTTTATGAATGGGGAGGGGTTATGAAAGTTATGTAAGATCCATCCAACCAAAAAAAATAAATAAATAAATAAAAGGGCTAAAAATGCCAGATTTCTTTCTTTTTCGGAAGAAATTACGGGGTAACGATCTCAATCAATTCCCAACCCTGTCGGACGCCTGTATGACAAGCACGAAGCTTATTAGCCAAACCATCATCAGTTCATT
The DNA here is from genome assembly GCA_023159025.1 of Thereuonema tuberculata. Classification (NCBI taxonomy): domain Eukaryota; kingdom Metazoa; phylum Arthropoda; class Chilopoda; order Scutigeromorpha; family Scutigeridae; genus Thereuonema; species Thereuonema tuberculata. The sequence goes on along the minus strand of JAFIDM010000006.1, from coordinate 8,134,569 downwards.
ATTGTTGGAGCTACTTAGACGGAGATAGCTGGGCCCAATAAAATTGATATTTCCTTAAATAATAATCTGCATAAATTCAGGCGTAGACAGTATTAATTTTTATAATTTGATATTTGATACACATTATTTCTCCTTGTAATAAGTAATCCTAAAATTTGATCTATAAATATTGAATCTAATTTAATACATTCAGGGTAACTGAAAACTTTTTATATATTTCTGTACATTATATTTTGAGTTATTACGTCTGTAAGATTCTATCACAGAGAGATTTAAAATATGCTCTTGAGAATTCGATTAAAAATCCACGCCTAGATATTTAGCTGATTATTATACACTGAAGTACCAGAAAAATAAATATCATTTCTACTTCCTCGAAATATCACCGGATCCTCGCGTTAAAGATCTTCCGCAATTGCAGTATATATAAAGGCGGCTATCTCTGTAATCTGTTGTCACATAATCCGCAGTGACGATAGCACACAATTTTAGAGGCGTGATATGGGTCAGTCCAACTCCGAAATCAACATGAAATTTCGATTTTCACGTCAACAATTTCAAGGGTGTCCCCCGATCACAAAGACAACGTTTCACACGTAATATAGCGTTCAGACACCGCAACGTGCGCTTTCTTCGATGGAGTACAGGAGCCTACGGCCCACTTGGGTCCTATTGGGTTCTGCATCTCGCTTGGACACGTGAATACTACCCCTGGACCCAAGACGATTGGAAAGGTGTAGCCTGGTCTGATGAATCGTGGTTCCAACTGTTTCCGGCAAATTGACGATTATGCGTGCGAAGAAAACGTCACGAGGCAATGGATTTCCGCATGACATCAAGAAACAGTCCAGAGAGGCAGTGGCTCTGTTGATGGTTTCAGCATTACGAGAATCCCTGATGAATCTGTAGACATCATTGACTGGCGGACGTTACGTAAGCATCGTTTTGGATCATTTACATTCGTTCATGTCATGCATTCAGTCAAATGGGAAGAGGCTCATTCGGAGGGACAATGCGCCACCACACAAGATCCACAGTCACCAAATTACGGCTAGAGGAGCTTTCCTCCGAGATGGGCATCATGAATTGACCCAGTCGTTCGCCGAATTTGAACCTAACAGAACTTACGTGGAATACGGTGCCATTAGTACAGGGTTCCAACAACAGACGAATGTTAGGAAATTGAAGACCTCTATTGAGAAGACATGGTGTACAGTACCTAGACAATATCTCAGAGAGCTCGATTGCTGCGGTCCTCCGATCGAAAGAAGGAGATTCTCGTTAATAGACAGGGTGTCTCAGTTTTTCTGGTACATCAGTGTATTACCTTCCACAGAAATAATGAAAAATAAAAAAAAATAAAAAAGTTTACATTAAATTTCGAGGATGTCTATTATACTTTCTCATTATAATAGCCTAAAGAAATACAATAATAACGCTTAAAATAATTATAATAGTACTTATAATAAAGGTATAAAATGTCTAAATTATAACCACAATATCATTTATATATTGTGGTTTTTATTTTTATTTTACATATTCTAGTACAATAGTATCATAACAACAAGAATCCTTGTATATAAATATATACAAGAATCATAATAGTTATATATCGTTTATTTGATGTATAACTAATATGATTATTATATACATTTTACATAACTGGGTTTTTAATCATTTCATATAAAATATAAAACTTCTTATATGTTTCGAAAATAGAATTATCCAGTGTCAAAGAACATCAAAAAATAATAAAATTTAAAACACAAGGAATCATAAAGAATGCAAAAACAAGAAATATCAAAAATTAAGAACATTAATCATGACTTCATATCATTATTCAATTATTCCAACTCAATATTCAACAAATCAGTAAATAAAGAAATTTCAAGTTTGTTTGTATGTTTTTGTTAACAAACAATTCCGATTTTGTTAACTAAACAATTCCTAAACGTATTTATTAATAAGCTTCCTTCATCTGCTAAACGGAACCGATTATTATCTTTAGACAATATTTCAACAACCTCCAACTACAATCATGAGTATTATAGCCGTTTTACATTTATCATTTCACTCGCCATAACCTCGCCATAATGGTCGCCATCACCTCGCCAGCACACATGGTGAGGACATTGCGATAGATAGCCCGTGCGCTATCTTTGAAGAGATGGCGCCATATCAGATGGCGCAATGTCACACCAACGCTCCTGGTGACGAATTGTAGAACTTGGAAGTCCAATCGATTTGTATTTATTTATTCGAAATTACCGATTCCAAAAATGATTTTCACGATCGGAGGGCATCTTTTCCTTATGTTTTCGTAATGCTTTCATAAAATGTTACATTATTAAGCAAAATCATTTCAGAATTTCGGCATGAAAATTTGAATCAACGAGCGATCGAGATCTCGAAAACATATCGTCGTTGATCGAGATTTAACGAGACTGAATTATTTATCGAAACTGAAAACAAAGAAACACAAAACGATGAAAAAAAACATGAATATTTCCTATTTTAATTAATTAAAAACATTCTTTCACCTATCCAATGCATTGACTACATGGTTTTTATATAAATCAATGCTATTTTTTTCGTAAATAAAACGTAGGCATGGTGACAATTGAGAAGTGTAAATGTTCCGTGTGATGGAAGGCGTTATGGTAAGTGTAAAGCGGTGCACTAATCACTCGCAATCTACCCTAACATGGCCTGCGTTATGGCTTGCATTTATGGCGAGTGAAATGGTAAATGTAAAATGGCTATTATTGTCTACCAAATGGTCCTTCATTGAAGAATTGCCTGACCGATGGTATTCTGATTCTTTTAAAATGATTGTTGGAACACAGCAGTATGTACGTAGTTTATTGCAAGTAATACGTTGCAAAAAATAACTTTGGACCTATTAAAAGATTAAAGAAAATTTTACATATAGGCACGACCGGTTCGTCCGTCTTGAATACAGTCACCATCTTGACGAGTGACTCAAAGTGACTCAAAGTGACTCAGAGTGACTCAAAGTGACTCGTATTCTGTATTCAAGATGGACGAAACCGGTCGAGCCAATAGGTAAAAAATTAATGTGAAAAATTTTTAACCTTTTAATGTGTGTTGGCCAAAGTTATTTTTTATGTCTACTGCACACATTACAATTATTATTTTTAATAGATTGTAATTTAAAAAAAAAAAAAAACACCAATCTGTTGTAATTTGGATATCTTATCTTAGTGGACAATTAGTGACCTACCAAAGAGGTCGAAATAAACATGAAAACCAAACCTCCATAATCGTATTTATATACGATACGATATTGTAATCAATTTTCGTTATTTTACTTCATTGTTATATTTATTTCTATTTGTATTACTTATTGAGTTATTTTCTAATTTCTTGACAATTTCCAAAATCAGGGACATAGAATAAATAGTTAATAACAAAAAAGTTATGGACTGCTGAAATGTTTGAATTTCATCCGTTGCAACAAACGTCTTTGCTTTCAATGAAATTTTATAAATTAACGATCTTTTATATAATAATGGATGAATTGAATAAAAGTCCAAAAACCTTTGTATTAAAACTAAAATTTAAACAAACCCTATTATTTATACACAATTTTAGACGTAAAAGAAAATCAGAATGACGTAAATTTAGTTTCAATAAAACTTGATCCTATAATAAGTTATTAGTAATATCAGAAACTCTACACTAAGTATCTGAAAACGAAGATAGCATTGTAGAAGTTAGAATTAAGAATTAATTCAGTTTGCCATCTCCCTAAGGAAAGAGTCAATAACTAAACACAATAATTTTATCACATTTCCCATGACTTTGTTACGAATTGGATATTAAAATGACATTTATGACATCATCTTACATTACTATTATTTATATAATCGTCTTATTTATAATGTGAAGAATGAATTCAATTAGTGACTAAACATGGTTGCGTTCTGTCCTGCTCAATCTCGACAAGATTTTGCTTTTCATAGCCATTGAAATAAACTATTTTGAATATACATTACAAAGACATGACTACGCTCACTCGTCCAATGCTGGCACGACTGAAAACAATGGCAACGTGGGAGGAACCCAATCAACCGTATACCATGCCCTATGCCGACATTTAAACCTATGGAAGATCTATAAAGCACATGGTCACAGGTTCCTTCAACGAAATAAGGCTGAGAGGAGACACGACTGTCGACGAAACGTTTCTGGTAGGTGACAAATGGAGGTAGGTCGTAATCCTGTCGATGAGGCATGGGTTTATCTCTCTGACTGCAACAAAATTCGAGTAATTGCGTAACGCGAGAAAGGTGCGAAAGGTCGAAGTCAATGGATCCGTGAATACAAAGAAAGTTTCTCCAAAGGCTATGAAGAATGACTTTTTAAAATGACTTTAAAAGGTCATTTTAATTCGTTGCAGGCTTCTCATATAACGGAAAATTGGACACGAATTGCATCAAATGCCAAAGTAAATGCAGCCAACTATCAGGAACATGTGTTGGATGACGTTTATAGACGTCAAATATCAAAATTCTATGGTAATGATGCACATAAGGTCTTTATCGAACGAGATAAGGCGTCCAGTCATACCGCCCGCAATACCCTTCAGTATTATGCTCGGATGGAAGCCATCCCTTTGACTCACATCCCCGTTAAATCACTTAACGCAAGCCCCATGAATTTCTGCGGGTTTGGATTGCTCAAAAGTGGACTGGGATCCCGTAAAGCAACAACGCTGAACAGACCTGTGGAAAGTTTGCAAAGAGGAATGGCAGACAATCGACTTGATATTTCTGAGGAGGTCTCGTCTACAAAGGAAACTTCGCTGTCGTGCGATTGTCGGGATGAGCATACACAAAATCATCGCTGGAGGAGGGAGGATTTACGTAGGAGGTGATAGTATTAACTTTGACACATAACTACGCATCAACCGTCCGTGTATGGGAGTTGTTTATAAATTACAATGTATGACTTGCAATAAACTGTATACAGGGTGTTTCGGAAATGGTAGACAAAACGATGGGTTCCAAAGGTCATTTTAAGTCGAAAATGTCCTATCACATTTGGTTGTACGAGTCGTAGTTTTAGAGTTAGGAAATGAATGCTTTGGGAATGGTCCCTAATCAAAGAAAGCTCAGTTCACATTAGGAAGTGTAAGTAAATAAGGTAAAGTTTATTACAAAAAGCAATCCGGATAACAAATGTCATGACTGAAACAGATATGATAATTAAAGAAAATCCCTTATTTACTTACACTTCCTAATGTGAATAATTCTTTCAATGAACCATTCCTAAAGCATTCATTTCCTAACTCTAAAACTACGGCCCCTACAACAAAATGTCATAGAACATTTTCAACTCAAAATAACCTTTGGGAACCGTATCTCTTCGAAACACCCTGTATAGTGATGTGACAACAATCATTATTTACTGCCAGGCAATAATGAAGGACCATTTGGTAGACAATAATACTCATCATTGTAGTTGAGAGGTTGTTAAAATATTGCCTAAAGATAATAATCGCTTTCGTTTAGTAAATGAAGGAAGTTCTATTAATTAACAAATCGGAATTGTTTAGTAAACATGAAATTTCTTTACTTATTGACTTGTTGAATATTGAGTTGATATAATTGAATAATGATTTGAAGTCATGATTAATGTTCTTAACTTTTGAAATTTGGTGTTTTTTGCATTTTTTATGATTCCTTGTATTTTAAATTTTATTACTTTTTGTTGTTCTTTGACACTGGATAATTCTATTTCCGAAACATATAAGAACATATCTTATATGAAATGATTAAATGTCCAGTTAAGTTGTTTATTTGAAATTTAAATATGGGTTTCTTTTGTTATCTTAAATAGTTACATTAGTAATGTTACATTGTAACGTTTCACTTTTTAGCTTCACTTATAGTATCATATAAAAATATAATAATAAAGCATAAAATAATTTTGTAGAAACGTTTGTAATTTAAGCAAAAAGTAATAACAAATTCAAAAAATTTATTTCAAATTCGCCTAAGAAAAGGGTGATCGTTTATCGATTTTATTTGATTCAAAATAAAAACAAGCCGAGGTTCACAGTATTCATAGAATTCTGAGAATGTTTATAGGATGATGATATAAATATTATATATAATATTTCATCATACTGTTGGATACCTCTTTAGGACTATAAAAATTAAAAATCAATTTTAACTGATTCCCAATTGATTATACTTTTAACTCTTAGCCTAAATATGAATAAAAATCGTCAACACTCACATTTTCAAAATTAAAAACATATTCAGCTTATCCTCATATACCGAGAGATTTGTGTACTGCAATAAACACCGTCAATACTTTTAATTTGCTGTAAAACTTTGGAGCAAATTTACCTACAGTTATACAGTGACTTCATTTCTTAATGGCAGCAACCCTATGTAAACAGCATCTTGATTTTTTTTTTTTTTTATTAAAAAACAATAAATATTTGAAACAATTTTGAATTGGGGGAGAGTCTCTATAATCAACTCCAAAAGTCTCCAAAATCAACTATTAACATCACAATCCGCAGTCAAAAATTCAACGCAAATAGACCATTCAGAAGTGACGTCACAAGTGCATTAGTTAATCACTTTCTGCTTAAAGGAAGTGATACGTAAACTTAGCCAAACTATTTTATGCGAACTTGTTATTGCTGCTGGCTTTAAGGTGAGCTAATCGTCCCCCGTGTTTGTTTGTTTTTACCTATTACTGACTTGTCTAGAATTTTTGTTACAGCTTCAATAGCAATGATAATGTCGTGAAAAATCTTTGCATAATAAATAGTTTGTAGTTTTAATTTTTCAAAAGATTTTGATTTACAAGTGATGGCTCTAATATTAATAATTCCAAGTTTACGAGAAGAAGAAAATAAAAAAAAAATGCTTAAACACATTAAAAGTAAGCATTTTTAGGAGCTTTTTTGATCAATCAAAATGCGCATAGAAAATTCATTGAGACCAGCGGAGACTGCCACATGAATTTTTCTCTTTTTTTAAAAAAAATAATCATATTTTTATAGAACAGTCTACTTATATATTTGAATATGTAGTCAAAATATAATAAGTTTCTACATGAGAGACAAAAAAAAAGATGAAAATCGTGGGTTATGGATTACTAATTCCATATATGCTGAGCGACCTCTATTGCAAAGCCTAGTAACTATTTTCTACATTTCTGCAAAGCAAAGTAGAAGAGAACAAGATTTTCGATTTTTTTTTTTATTCTTTGCATCTTTAACGTATCTATGTACTGTTATTATTACTTTTATATTATTCGAACTTTTTATAAATATAATCTATATCCAAAAGTGACTTCGGACAAGGAAAAGAAAAACGAACTGCAGCTTCCCCTCGTTTTTCGCTCGTTGTCAGTTCTCTACAACGTCAATGAGACAAATTTGTAGCAATAGCAGGTCTTCCTAGTAATACAGAAATACATATGCCACCACCCTGACACTTAAAATAGTGGAAAACGTTCTAAATTCTATCTTGGCTGTGAAGGCCTCACAGTAACCTTGTGCGCCATGTTGAAAGCCTCCATTTTACTTTTTGTTCCAGGATCAACTAAGTGATCCGTTTTTTTCCAAATATGGTGATTCTTCATTCGCTGTGCCAGTAATAAATAAAAAGTTTAGTTATTTTCTGAATAATTATTTTTTTTAAAATAAAATTGAGATTTTTTTTTTAAATTCTCCTTTTAAATTATAAAAAAACTGTAAAAATAAAGAAAAAATAATGGTCTCCCTGAATCGCCTCGTAAGTTTCAATTAACACAATTCTGTATAGTTTTTCTTACATATGAAAAACAATAAGTCATTTTGTTGTCTAATTTTGGGAATTATTATTATTAAAATTATCAATTATAAATCAAAAAACATTTCAAAAATTAATATTATAATGATTTAACTTCTGTTTTGTAAAGTTTCAGATTTTTAAACACATTAAAATTTAAAATATGATAAAAGTTACAAAGGACTCGAATAAACAAAGAAAAAAAAAACCAGCACAGGAAACGTGTAGCTCCACCTTACGGGCATTTCACTTATTATTTTGTAATTTCCTTTAATATTTTTCTTCAGTGTTAAAATGAAAATCAGCACGATCTCCAGCTTTAAAATTTCAAGTCCTGACATAAAACTTTACTCTATAATATTTAAAAATAATTTATATAATATCAATTAATGTTGCATGTCTAATATCTACTAATCAACTAATATCTTCTGTCACATGTTTAATGACTTGAATTTACGTTTTAAAATAATTTTTGTATTTTCAAAAATACACTAAACGATTAAAATTATAACAATGCCAAGATGTAAAATACCAACCTGTGCGATGTTGGAACAAGTAAATGCAAGACTTGACTTCTTTTTTTTTTGCTTTAAAGTAGGAATTTGGGGTTTATATCCTGCTTAAGGTGAGGCTGAAGTCGAACTCGTTTCAAATTATTGCTAGTTCAAGGTCATTGCGAATCATCATATCTTTTACGTTAATATAAATAATAATATTTGAAATTTTAAACATGAAAACATTAAGTATGTAACATTTATAATTGCTTATGATTATTTATTTATGATTATGGAAATTAATTTATTTAATTTTAAAAACATTATTTAAAGATAGGCTCTTATAAACCATTTATATAATAATAATAATAATAAGCAGTGGAGGCAGGACCGAGTACGTGTTGTACCCATCGTCCTGTCCGCCACTGGTCTGGTGCCTCAAACATTGCACCACAGCCTCAGCAGTCTAGGACTTCACAAAAACACTTATGCACAACTCCAGAAGGCTATGGTACTCAACACAACACGCATAGTTAGAAAATTTATGGACACAACCACACATCCCTAACCCTCCTTGTACACTTTTTTACACTTGGCAATAAGTGCTTTGATCCTTGCCCCGCCATGTTGTCTTTGCTTGGGAAACCCAAGGTTTGAATCTTTTGCATAATAATAATAATAATAATTAAAAAATGCTAAATGAAATGTCATTATGTAAAGAATCTATCGAACTTAACTGATATCAAAGAAAATTCTCTTCACTGTCTAGTAAACAAAAAAACCATTTTCAGTAAAAGTTCACAGTTACTGTTGTTTACAATTTATTTTTAAATAATAAAAGCAATTCTAAGATGAGGATATTTTAATTGAATTTCTTTATCATTGGAAAATAGTGCACATATTTCAAGAGTTAAATAATATTATAAAACATAAACCTTGAAATATTGATTATTTTGAAATTAAATAAAATGAATTTCAGTAATGGTAGACAAAAATTATAATAAGGAGTTGTAATTGCTGTATATTTAATGCTTCCGTATTTAAGTTTTCATTTATTTATTTGTATTAGTGAGAAAGATGTGATGATTTGAAACGACCTTCACTGCAATCATAATGAATTCTGGTTTCTAAATTCCCTAGCATTTATTTGTAAACTTCGGCAACTCTTCTTTGTTTTTCGTTGTTCTTTTTTTTTTTTCTCTTTAATAATTATTTCTGTACTGTGTGTGTGTGTGTGTGTTGTTGTTGTTGACGGAGGCGTTGACCATTGTGCGTGGGGGTGTTGATATGTTTTCAGAGATCGACTGCGGAAGTCCGGGCATCCTCTTCAACGGTTGGCTAGAAGGGGATAGCACCAACCTGGGGTCCGTCGTTCTGTTCCGTTGTCACGATGGAATGAAACCCGTCGGAATAGCCACATCGACCACGTGCCAACTGAACGGCAAATGGTCCCACCCACTCCCCAAATGCATGGGTCAGTCCACACTCTTCTCCACGGGCTTCAACACAGCAAAGAGAGAAAGGCTTAAAGAAAACTCTCCTCCAACCAAAAAAAAAAAAAAAAAAAGACAGGGTTAAATTCAAAATAAGATCGATGTATATGAATTAAAAATACAGTTAATTCACGCGTGTCCAGAAATTTGAAATAGGCGAGAGGGAGGGGAATTCATGTTCCCAAACATTGGATCTTCCCTCCCCCTCCCCCCCCATTTCGAAGGGGACGGAAAGGTTTTAAGCCTTGCCCTCCCTCCTCGCTATGCCAGTGATTCAGATTTTAAAAACCTAGAAAAAAAAGTCTTATTTAATATTAAAAAAATATAATTATTTGGCACTTGACTTTTAGTGACATTTAAGAAATAAAAGCTTTCCTAAATTTTGTAACTGAATTTTTCATTCAAAACAGATAAAATATACCAGTGTACAGGTCTGTGTGGGCTAATGGGATCGCGGTTTCCTGACCAATGGGATTAAGTTGAAGTCGAGTGGTCATCCAGACGCCCATCCGGTGGAAGAGATTCAGTTCCCACTGTATAGAGGGCTGGGTAGACCCTAGGCCCGTACGAAGAATAATTCAGGGGGAAAATATCTCGGAACTCCTCCGGGGATTGAACCTGGCTACTCTAGCCCGCAGTTAAGCGCCTTACCAATGGGCTACCTGACCCACATTCAGAAAAGATAAATTAAAATTACAGATTTGAATTCATACAGTAATTATCTATCTATTTGTTAGTTATCTAATTAACTACTGTGCAACAGTGAAATTAAACTGAAATTTTTTCTAACTTTAAATTATTAGAATTATTTGTGCCTTTTAGCCACTAAGGATTTTTTTCTTGTATCCCCTTACCGTCCGTTCGCGTACCAGAGGTTGAGAATCACTGGTTTAGGTTACTGTAAATCCTGTTGCTTTAATTTATTGCTTTCTGAGTGACGGTCGTTAAGCGAGCGGTCGTAAAACGAGCCCTACTTTCTCAATGGAGCAATTTTAGAAATGGACATGGCGCTGTAGAAAACTAGACCATAAAGATAACGAATGCGATCTTTAAAATAAATGAAACGATAAAAGTTAAAAAAAAAAAAAAAGGAATATATGATTAAAAATTTCAAACATTTGTAGAATAATAGAAACAAAATCATTAAAGTCTTTTAAAATGGCGAGCTGGAAAACCCCGTTGGCGAAAATGTAGTGACTGGGCGTCGTAAGACCGAGTTTGGTCGTAATCAGGAGTACAGTGATCTTCAACTCTATTTAAAACAAATCATTTTAACTTTGATAATAAATTACCAACTAAATGTAAAGAGCTCAGGTAATGCTCGGCGACGTGGATTCTACAATTTGACTAATTCCCCCTTTTCAATATTAACCCTTAAAATTTCAGTGTCCTGTATCTTCCGAGCCCTTTCTCTCTTGTATGTGTTGAAGTCCAATACTATTTTTTACCTTAACATTTGTCTGTTTTAGTGAAATCTAAATATCTTTGGAAATAACTTAGATAAAATTGATTAAAATTGTATTAGGTATACATTGGCTTCTACTTTTGTATACAGCTGAATTTGTTTAGAACTTAAATGCTTCTATACCTGCTGAACGTTCGCGCGCATTGCAAAGAGGTTGTCAAAGAGGTTCTAGAATTTTCACTAACATTTTCTGGAAACTTCTAGAATTGTCTAGAATAATGAAGACAGAGAGCCTAAATGATGAGATTTTTCTAGAACCATAGACTAGAATTTTCGAGAAAAGGCATGAAACTCATGAGAATATACTTAAATATCCCTTTTACCGGAAGTGCCAGCTAGACATATGACATATCATTTTACTCACCACAACGAGCTCAATCGATTAGCATAGGTTTCATTTTGATATTTCAACATAGAAATAAACAGCAAACTTCACCCATTTCCGGTCTACTTCAGTCCGGACATACTTCTAAGTCGGGCATACTTCTAATTGCTACTATAGACCATACACCTCCTACGGAGTCTGCATACCAATTTTCAGCGAAATCCGAGTGGGACCGGAAACGTCGATTTTGGGACAACCTCTTTTGCTTTGTTTCCGTATGACTGCAGCCTCACCATCATGGAGACCATATCACACTGTTTTGTTGATGTTGGCTCAGTTTGCGAAGGCATATTTACTGTCCACCTGTGATTTTTTTTCTCTACTTATATATTATTATGGACTTTAAATAGCCTTAGTTGTTGACTATTTTTTTCTATAAGACGATCGAAGAAAAGCTTCGTATGATTGGTGCTGCTTTTTTTTAAGCTTTTTAAAACCACGAACGACTTCAGCGAGAAATAAAAATCTCTTTAAGAAATAGCCTTCAGCTTATTTCGATATATAGAATGAATTTATTTCAGTAAAAATATTGTTTATTTTCTGAAAGTAGCCTCCCAAACGGGGCTCTTAATTCATGATAACTTTGGAATCAGTTGAAGCGGTGGCAAAATGGCATCGCTGCTTCACCATTGCTTGAATGGGACTTCCTTTTAGCTTTGTTCAGTGCCGCGCATGATTGATGTTGACTAATAACACTTCAATGAAATTTTAGCGCACATCCCAAATGCTGATCGATTACCAGACTGGCGATGAAGATAATGTCACAAGTAAATCACATGGTAAAGAGAGCCAATGATTGTGTAAGTGATCAAAACAATGGCGACAACTTCTTCTGGCAATCTTAACTCAATTCCAGAATTTTTTTCTTAAGCAATTCGTTTATCTCCGTTTTCTTTATAAGATGCATTTGTCCTCTTCTGCATGTAGCATCTGTCATTTTTAGCATTTTTCAATTCATTTTAAGGCCTTACTTTTCAAGGCCATCAAAACAGAAGACTTTTATATTAACTAATTTTGCTTTTTCATTAAAAGATGTGGATAAATATACATTCCTAAATAAAAAAGGCATTCCTAAATAAAAATGTGGAACCACGTGACTGATCGGTGAATGTACACCGGAAAATTGTATATTGACTTAAGATTCATTTCATATTAGTTACAACTGGTTGAATACTATTTAGACCTCTAAATATATCAACTGTAAATTGTAGAACTTCTTACTTTATCACAGTACCATCTTTCTTGTTGAAAATTTCAGTTATTTTATTGATTTTTTGGATGATTGAATACCGCCGCCATGTTAAGTCTGATCGCTCAAGTTTTGCTAAAACCTGGAAGCATTTGAAAGTTCAAAGCGAAAAACTTAATTTTGGATTTTAATTTAAAATTCTAAATAAATTTCTTTATTTTCCTAAATATATTTCCAACTTTTCCAAGTAGATTTCACTAAGATTCAGAGTTTTCTTGCAATTTTAATGCTATTCTTTGTTAAATTCTTTCATATCTTCCCTAACAAATCTAATTTCTCATTTTAAGACTAAATGAATGAAGTAAAAGTAATTAGAATGTTTTCGTATTAATAAAGATTTATATTGTCCTGAAACTTCAAAAGATGTCTTTGTTTATGTATATATTTACTCAATTCTAACAGTCAAATTAAATTATTTCAAAATGTTTCTGTAAAATCTCGTTAATGAATGCTTTCTTTGTGTAAAATGTATTCCGTTCTTTTAATGTGCTACTGAATTTAGTTGATTGTCCTTTGTTTATGTAATGCATGTATTATGGTTGTTTTTAAAATGATAGCGCCGTGCTGCGGAGTCTAAGAATAACAATAACTTATTTTAAAATGCTTTCTGAGCTAATTGTGCACTTTAAAAGTTATTAACCGATTGTATCCGAAGCTAATCACTTTTAAAGATGCTGTGTTGAGTACCAATCCCAGAATGCATGCGAAATAAGAAACAAAAGACTATCAATTAATTTGAGAAGTTAATTATTGATTGACTAAGTTGCAGCATGTTTGTTTTGTATTGCTTTGCACGCTGAGTTATAGGTGGCGCCACTTATTCTCATTGAAACTACACAAATATTATGTTTTCAGATATTTTTCCGATTTTACGATCTTTTTTTGTTGGAAACTAGTATTTAATTGTAAATAAACTGTTGTTTGATCTGCTCTAAGCAGGCTAGCTTTGTCATTTTTCTGTCTAATGTGTATAGCTATCTGATTTTGATGAAATTTTTATGAGATCAGAAATTGTTGAGCCCAGCTTAAATTATACTAAGATGGCCCCAGTACAATATATTATGACGTATTGTTCTTTCAATACATGTGCACAAAAAAATTGCTAAAATTTGCAGTTATCACGACACTTAAGACAAAAGCTCTCCATTGGCATTAATTAACATTAAAAAGCTACAAAAACTAGAAAAACCTCCCCTATACAGCATTAAGTGCACATTAGAGCTAGGCCTAAAAAAAAAGTCACATGACAGTTTTGACTTATTTAAGTCATTATTTTCTGATTTTGGAATGCAAATTTTTAATGATTTTAAACATGTTGTTTCAGGCTTTACAAGGCACAGTTGCTTTTCTTACAGTTCTTGAACCTGGTCTGTTTAAAACATTTTCTAACCAACTTTGCCTCAAAACTTAAACTCCTGACTTCTTTCAAATATTGAGTTTGATTGCAAATGAATTAGACTCAAGCCACACGTCGGATTTGCGATAGAAGTCCAAACAGACAGTCCTCGATTTACGACATGATTACATTCCGACGATCTCGTCGTAAATCGGTTTGTAATGTCAGGAAGCATATGCACAGTACACATTACTACATCATCCACGTATCCAAGCATTTTTAAAGTTAAATACAGCTGTAAATCATTACTGATTTGATATTCAATACCATTACCATGGCGGCACTGTTAGTTTGTTGTGCTAGTGTTTGGCGTAAGTTGAAATCTATTTGTATTTTTTGCATGCACATCATTGCTTTTGTCTGCATTTGCATGTCACTGTTCTGTTTTTCTTTGTCTCTTCTAATATGAATTTTTAATCTTCTAACTTCAGCCCCATGTATTGCCCCCGAGATTGATCACGGACGTCTAGTGGATACAAGCCCGGGTAGCAAAGTACCGCATGGAAAAAAAGTATTGGTGGAGTGTCACGACAAATACGAAATAACCTATAACAATACCCCTACGGAATGCCATAATTCCACGTGGACCAACATCCCGAAGTGCGTCCCAGGTAGAAGCCCTTTACGCTGATTGGTAATGGATCTCAGGGTCGGAGCCTGATTGGCTGGCAGTAGAGTTAGCCCTGATTGGCTCGGACTTTGAGATCTTACGCTGATTGGTTGTACGCAGTTAGGATCTCAGCGCCTTATATCATTGACGGGATTTTTATACAACATCTTTCCTTATGTTTTTTTATTACATTTTAAAATTAATATTCGATATTTAGTTTAGTTCTAAAAGATTTTACAGCAAAAAGATGCTGTAAAATTTGTAAATGTATGTATATTTTTCAATTAATTGATTTATATTTATTATAGCTAGCAGAATCCAACGTATAGCTAGATGTAGTGAATGTAACTTGATTACTCAAACGTCAAAATTACATAATTATACATTGGTTGTCAGGGCCGTCGCGTGGTTTGTTGGCGCCCGGGGCAAGATTTCGTCAGGCGCCCTACACTTGATATTTGCGCCCCCCCCCCCCACCAAAAAAAACCAAAACAAAAAAAAAAAAAACGGAATTTCCAATTTTTTTTTTTTTTTTTTGCCGTGCTGCGGCGCCCCCCTTGGCCCCGCGGCGCCCAGGAATTTCCAATTCAACAACCAAAAAAAAAAAAATGGAATTTCCAAATTTTTTTTATTTTTGCCGTGCCGCGGCGCCCCCCTGGCCGCAGCGCCCAGGGCGATCGTCCCGGTCTCCCCGCCCACGCGACTGCCCTGTTGGTTGTATCTGCACACTTAATTCCAGACATACAGACTTGATTAACATGAAGACATTAATTCATAAATAGTAAAAACGGGTTCTGAATATCAAAAAATGTTTAGTTCTTTAATTGAGAAACTATTTTATTATATTATACTATTATATAAAAGTTCCTATACTTGGGTGGCCCAGCAAAGACCAAATGGCGGATCAAGGACCAAAGCGCATGTTGCTAAGTATTATTATTATTATTACTATTATTATTATTGTTGAAAACGTTTCTCCTCTGGCATTCGATAAGGTGACGCGAATGTGTTCGTTTTAAAAATTCTATAATGGTGTCTTATTAATTTTTCTTTTTGGTTAGATTGTGAATAGGCTTTACTTAGTTTGAGAGATATACAATGAAATTATAGTATTAAAATAGTATTAAAAAAGATTATCGATTCAAATAGAAAAGTTGGGCAGCACTGTATTAAATCAATACAGGGGAAAAAAATAGAATAAATTATAAACTACAAAATGAGAATTATTCATAAAGCTATACACATCGATTTTACAGTTATAAAGAGATTTTTACAGCTAAAATATATATACGTAAAACACAAACAAGCGGGACAGTTTTGGCCTCTTGGACTGAACAGTCATCATCTGCTGTCCAAAGGAATATTTATGTATGTGAGAAATCCATAAAGATTATAATTAACAGAACTGTAGCCAATCAGAAAATAAATGTTTTCTTTCATTCCTTTGGCTTTACTTGCATCTATAGTTGCACCAAAGAAAGTTAGCCATTTAAGGAAATTGTCTTATCGGATAATCACGCTTGGAAATCCAAGTGATAGAAGTTATTAAATGATTTATTTTATTCTTATTCTGAATAAGTAAAGTTGATAATTAAAAAGTAAAATTAATATTTGAATACAATAATAATTATGGGTATTTTCAAAGTATAAGGAATTGTAATAATACACAACATTGTTTTTGCCTTCTTTCACGAGCAGCTTACAACAGTTCAGTTTTTTCAAAAACAGATGTTGTTCATTTACCTATAATGATAGATCCATCAGTAATTGCAACGCCCCGTTTAAATTCTTTAGTGACCTAAACTGGAGGATTGTACATGGATTGTTTTATATATTCGTATTTTATATATTCGTAGGATTTGTTCCATAGATATAGAACGCTATAAGAAAAAGAAAAAAATATTATTCTCCTTTTCTCACTATAAATAATCCTGTGTAATCGAGAAAGTACATTAGAGGTGATGATGGGCATTATTGTTTTAGCAGGTCAAAACTGTCCTTCCTGTTTTGTTTTTACTTTTGTGAATATAAATATTTCGTTTAAAAATTAAAGCAGTTTTAATTTAAAAGGAAAATG
Source organism: Thereuonema tuberculata (assembly GCA_023159025.1). Taxonomy (NCBI): domain Eukaryota; kingdom Metazoa; phylum Arthropoda; class Chilopoda; order Scutigeromorpha; family Scutigeridae; genus Thereuonema; species Thereuonema tuberculata. The sequence continues at coordinate 8,117,580 of JAFIDM010000006.1, read as the reverse complement.
ATGTCTTGTAAAGAATCCATTTCTTTCCCCTGGTAATTTCTTCCGTAGATAGGCCCCAAGATCCACCCAGCCTTATCTAAAATAAATATACATACATATTTTTAAATGGGGGTTAAGCTTGGTGCAATCCACTCTTTCGACCTTCATTTCGTCTCATTCGACTGGTAATTGCTGGATCCTCTATCTCCTCTCTTTCAAACCTCGAAACAAGATACGAGACTTTCAACCCTTAACTAGTTAGGTTCACTATTAACAATAATAATAATTACTTATAAACAAAATCGCTAAATTGTTATTAGAATTTTGCTGTATGTGATTTTTTTTTATACATCAATGAGTGAGATCAAGTTGTTTACTAACAAAAGTGACATCCTATTGTTCGTTTTCGTTTACAAGAACCTTCAGTGCTTTTGCGCATGCGTCAAGTCTCCTTCGATTTCATCAAAATAGGAGTGAGGAGAAATAAAGAGAGGATATTTACTTTTTATCAGTGTTAGTTTACTAGTAGCTGCGCTCTATTTGCGCTTTTCGGGAAAGAATTATGGAAAGAATAAATACTATTGCAAAAATGCTCCTCGTTATTTTTTTTTCTTAAATGCGAAAATGTCCAAAAGAATTTCTTAGGAAAGTGCCCATCTCAGCGTATCACCCCTCTGCGGAGTAAAATCGTTCGCCAGTGGTGGTTCTGGCTTTCGAAAACGAACAGTAGTATGGCGATCATCAGCTAGGAGCAGTCACCAGTAAACAACCAGGTCTCGATACACAGGCCTATGTCATATTAGCGAGAAACTAAACTGTACTAGGATGTCATTTAGTAAACAACTTGGTCTCACCCATTGATAGCCCTTTCTTTTTTTTATGAGATAAAAAAATTCGTAGCGGTCGCGGAAAGCGTGCCATAAATTTTCTCACCAGTTCTCGTTTTGGCGAGTTTTTATTGTTCATTTTATCTTTGCAGGCTTAACATCGATTCCGACGTGATTTTCTTTTGTACGTCATATGTTTAGTTATATAACAAGAAAGAGGGTTTTGTTATTACAATTACTGAAGTTCTAAAAATAAATCCCAAATTGAAAGTGTTAACTTAAAAACCGTAGGAATAATTTACGGAAATCGTAAGGGTTTTGCTTCAACGCCTTTTCACTGTTTCAATATATTTCCCTTTTTTTTTTTAACTTAAACCGCTTGAATCCGATACTGGTTTCTATTAAATCTTTTATCATAAATTATTAAATCAGTATTGGTTCCGCACGAGTGAGAATTTAGTGCGAGTTGCACTTCAGATGCTCAAATGATTTATAGATAAATGGAAAATAGCAATAATTTATGAGCCGAGGCATTTACAGATCGGGAAATGTTCGCGCCAAGACCTGCATGAAGGGAAAATTGCTTAAAAATGTTAAGAGCGCCGTACACTTGAGACGCCGTGGTCTGGAATATTTACATTAGTACAAAAATCTTTTTAAATTGTAATTTACATATAAATTGTTTGGCGGCAAATAATTTTACATAAATAATTTATTAAGATTTATTGTATGATGATGATGATGATAATAATAATAATAATAATAATAATAACAATATTACCATATCGTTTCTCATTTGGAGTTTCTCCTTAGGGGCTCGCGAAGATGGAAGTCCGGAAGAGTTTTTTTATTTTTTTATTGTATTTTTATTTGGTTGGGTACTGTAACCCGCTGATTTATGTTTTTTGGTTGGACGGTTAGGATTTCGAGATAGAATGATGAAAGTAGCACGTCCTAAAAGATGGGTTAGGAGGCTGTTCTATCCATTTCTGTATTTACTTAAAGTAGAAACTGTTAGCCGAGCTTGTTCGTAAACTAGGATATGAAATAAACAGAAACATGTAAGGCTTTAAACGGGTGGAAAACGGGTAGTTATATGCAGGATTTTTGATGAAAAGAAGCAGGAAAAAAAATGCGTGGTCAACAACCTTCAGAAAATTTGTTTTAAACGGCATTAAAAAAAAAATAATCCATTAATTTCCTTTACTTGAACCTCTACGTCAACGAAATTGGATTTTTTTTTCCAATAGTCGCTTATGAATAAGAATGTTTCGAAAAGAAGAATAATTTTACTGACATATCATTTATTCAATTTAAAAAAATATCTCAGCCTTAGAATTTTTTTGAAGAACAGTTTGTACAACAACGAAACTTGTTGAATATTTCACCTAGAATTCTTTGTCGTGTTTCGGCCTATTTTAAACAAATGAAAGTAATTTTCGAAATATTCTAGCGCCTTGAACAGATGTTATGTTATAGATGTGTAATCATAAAAACCATTTAGTCAATGCATCGGATAGGTGAAAGAATGTCTTTAATTAATTAAAATAGGAAATATTCATGTTTTTTTTCATCGTTTTGTGTTTCTTTGTTTTCAGTTTCGATAAATCAGTGTCGATAAATAATTCAGTCTCGTTAAATCTCGATCAACGGCGATATCTTTTCGAGATCTCGGATCGCTGTCGATTCGAATTTTCAAGCCGAAATTCTGAAATGATTTTGATTAATAATGTAACATTTTATGAAAGCATCCACGAAAACATAAGGAAAAGATGCCCTCCGATCGTGAAAATCATTTTTGTAATCGGTAATTTCGAATAAATAGATACAAATCGTTTGGACTTCCAAGTTCTACAATTCGTCACCAGGAGCGCTAGTGTCGATTTCGAGCCATTTCTTCAAAGATAGCCCAACCTCTATGGCTGGACATCTCCGCGACATGTCTGATGGCGAGGTGATGGCGAGTGAAATGTCGAGGTTATGGCGAGTGAAATGGTAAATGTAATACGGGCTTAACAGAAAACAGAAGGAACAT
>JAFIDM010000006.1:8087654-8114339 GCA_023159025.1 Thereuonema tuberculata | reverse complement strand
ATGTTCCTTCTGTTTTCTGTTATTGTTTGTTGTATTAATTCCAAATATGCTTGAGGAAGGGAATAACGTTAATATTTGTTCGCGAAAATTCGCAAATAATATTTAAATAAACATGTTTAAATACTCAATTACGGGTGTGGAGTCATTTATCTATTATAAAATAACATTGAATACTACGGCTTCTCCAAAAAATATTAAAGAAAAAAAAAACAACATATCAGACTGGGTTGATCATTAATGCTTATAACCCAACTATAACTTGTAGAAATTTTATTTACTGTAAAAGATGTAAAAAAAAGATTCATTATTGAATTATGAGTTATTAATAGTGTTAAATGTATTAAAGTACGGACAGAGAAAGAAGAATCAACAAATATGGCGGAAAACTGATCACTTAGTTGATCCTGGAACTCACTGCAGAAAACAAAATGGCGGTGTCATAAGACAAGGAGGAAGTCATAAGAACAGGTTACTGTAAGGTCTGCAAAGTCAAGCTAGAGGTATAATTTAGTACCTTTTCCACTGTTTTAAGAGTCAGGATGATGGAATGTGTATTTCTGAATTACTAGGAAGACCTATAGCTACAAATTTGTCCCATTTGATGGTGAAGAGAATTAATTGTCAGCGAGCGAAAATGGACGGAAGCCCCTATTTGTTTTTGTCGCCCGTGCATTTTCTTTTCTTTGTTCGAAGCCACTTTAGGATATGGAAGATATTTTTAAAAAAAAGAGTATAATATAAAACTAATAATAACAGTAGGTTCGTTAAAGATGCAAAGAATTAAAAAAAAAATCGAAAATCTTTTTCTCCTCTATTTTGCAGAAATGTTGAAATAGTTTTATTGCTTTACAATAGAGGTCGCTGAGCGTACATGGAATTACTAATCGATGACCTACAATTTTCATCTTTTTTTTTTTTGTACTTCCTGTACTAAAGAGAAAGGCATAGGAATTAGTGAACATACGTTAGATTGTTTTCAAAAAGCATTGAGTAACAATGATAAGTTTATTATTATGATAATGCTGCACTTTGTTATGAATTATTGTACTTTACGAGGTGTTTGTTGTAATTTTGAATTTTATTAACGAATTCCTGTAAGGAGGAAAGATGAAGTTATTTTCTCTGTCATCCAAGTGATGCCTGAAGAAGTTTGGTAATTTACCAAATGAAACATTGGAATAAAGAGAAAATATTTTTTGGAGAAGACACAGTATTCCTATTATGTTGATGACACAATGTTTCTATTTTGAGAGAGTATCTCATTACTGTGGCAGTAAATGTGAAAAAGTCCTTCGTTTAAACAGGGCTGTTGCCAACTGACATATTTCTTGTTGATGACGATTTCTTCAATGTAGCAATAAATTGTCTTTCATAAATAAAATCAGACTAAAAATTTCTTAAATTCCCTAAATTGCTGTAAACATTAAGGAGAACTAGTATTTTTACTATTTGAAAACCATTTAGAAACTACTAACTACTAACATTTAGAAACTACTTCGTCATCTACGAACCACTTGTCCATCAAGGAAAAATAGAGCACGATAACTGATGGTCAGCAAGGAACCATTAAAGAATTTCTGCTCGGATTCACCTTTGTTTTCCACCCGTGTAAAGCCTACTTAACTTTTCTGTAGCTTAATTTTTACTAGTGTGTTCTTCTGTGAAGAGTCCAATTCTTGCACAGATGATGTGGTGGTGCTCCATCCCGCATAAAATAACAATTCTATTCTTATTAGATAGAAAACTTCGATATATTTTGTGAAAGTACATCTAGCAAACTTAATCAATAATAATATATTGATAATAATGTCGTATTATTTTAATCTCTCGTGTCTGCAATAAAAAAAAAAATGTTCACTTGTCCCAAGCTCTTTTGGAACTCGGAACCTCTGACTTTGTACCGGTGACCCTCCCTCCCTTACCCAAGATACGAGCCTAAATGGGGTTACCCGAACATGTGAAGGAGATAAGTGGTAAGACAATTAGTGTTTATAAAAATATTTCTATTTACAAAAGATATCAACTTAACTCACGGAGAATGTAAACTCTTACTATGCCATTTTACCTTTATTTCCATTTTTTTGTACGCTTTTCACGCTTAAACCTCTGGACAGATTTCGTTTTGTGAGTTACTTATGTATGGTATACTAAAACGATGAGCACTATTACTTTGATCTCCACTCGTCCCATTCATCATAATCCTCTCTCATTACTGTATGGTCAATCCCCACTACGTGATGATATCTACAGTTCAGTTCATGAAAGAAAAGCTTTTGATGACGTAATTTCCTTATAGATTGATGTTTCCAGGACGTAATAGCGCCATCTATTGCTAAAATCCGTAACCGAATCTTGTAAACATTAGAAAACATTCAGTTTTTTTGTATTTTCTACAGTTAGAAATACATAATAATAATCAAAATTGAAATAATTAAAAAAGCTCCACACTATTTCCCCTTGCTTGGCTATGCAAAGTTTGTCCTTTCTTGGTCACGCTTATGCGATCACAAAACGACACCATCTTGGACTGACTGCTGGGATTTCAAGTTGATGACGTCATGACTGGTGACAAAATCGATCGCTACGTAATGACCATAACCCTTTTTTAAAAAATACTATAAGCGTATTGCATTTACGTGAAGAGAGATAGTGTTTAGAAACACTTTAGATGCCATTTTGTTCATCAATGCTATCTTTCACTAGATAAAGATTGGGCGAATCCAATTGCGAGTAAGGAACAATTGCTACTACTATATCTATAATGGCGTTATATTTAATAGTATATTCCATGCAGAGGCAGGTAAAACTGTCGCGCTATACAAACATCTACTTACAGTCAGAAATCACAGGGAGCGAGATCAGGTGATTTACGTCAGATGATTTCCAGCAAGTCAGTTGAGCATCTTACTGCAGTAGAAGCTTGAAGATGTGTTGATAACTAACATTTACTGGAATCAATGTACGTATGGTGTGTAAATAGTCTTATAATACATATTTATAACTGTTTAAAGTCTTGTGTAGTAACAGCCAATCAGAATTGATTTGCCTTAGCCAATCAAATGCAGCTTCTGCGGAAGCCAATCAGAAAAAAGCTGCCAGAAGAATCAATCGGAAGCAGCCAGAAGCGGAATAAAATATCATGAGAACATTCATCACAGCAGTCCACGAAACGTCGATACTTTACAAAGCAAATATAACCAGAATATTCCAGAGGAACTCTGCTAATGGACAACGTACAGATATACAGACTGTGGAACAGTCTAATGCAGTAATTCTTTTCTTATTATTTTAATTTAGAAAATAAACTGTACATTACTCTATAGAGAGTATAAGCACTAATGTGTTTCTTACACTTATTTTCCTTCCCTTGTTCTAGAGTGAGCTCAACCCAATTTGAATTTTGTCATCAATTTGATCAACTACTTTAATTATGATAATCATGTAGATAATAACTTTAGTTATCTCTACTGATCAATAATCGATAATGAAATTTAATATCACAAATGTCCATAATTTAATACTTAGAGAATAATTATGTTTTTCTTAAACTATGAAATTTGTTAGGTAGATATTAAAATGAAAATTTAGAGAGATTTAGGGAAAAATCGTTATTGTTTCTTTTTAAACATTGCTTCAATTGATTACCATGAAGTCAGGGACCTCTCAGGTCTATTTTCAAAGCGGCTATGAGGTCTACCCAGCCTCCTATCCATTGGGATCTGGAATTTTTACAGACGGTTTCACGCAGACTACGTCATACTAGCCCTTGGCTAGATCCACTTCCGGTGTAAACAAAGCAAATTATTCACTGAAGGTCGACCAAAATTTAAAAAAATTAAATGCTTTCTTAATATGAGGCATGTCGTTAAAATTACAATACTTATAATTAATGAAAATTAAGTAAGTACCTTATTTACGTGTAGAAATTCACAAATCTGAAATCTGAAACCGTAAGAATTTTCTACTTCCGGAGTCAAAATTGGCGTTTGAAATCTTAACAAAAAAATTGAGCATCCACAAAACCACAAAAAAAAAAAAATGAAATTGTCGTGTTTATTTCTTTAGTCAGAAACAGTAAATTGTAGCATACTGCAATAATGCAGCTATCAGATTTCATTTAATCTAAATGTATCTCGTAATTCTTACCTTTAATAAATCATAATTGTAATTGACCTTAAGAGTTCCGTTTTTTGTTGCAATTTTACGTTCAGATTTTAGATTTCAGACTCTTATAAAGTGAACAATTTTTTTTGTTTACATTTCAATCGCCAATTACGACTTGGAAGTAGTAAGTTCTTATTGCGATTTCAGCTTCATTTGTTAATTTTCATTAAATAAATAAATTACTTACTTTTTACTTTAGAAAAGTTTTGTATATTTCAACGACATATTTCGTCTTAAGAAAGCTGTAATTTGTCAATAAGTTTGGTTCTTCTGGGGTGACTTTGATTGTTCACACCAAAAGCGCAGTTAGATATCGTTCACCTACAGAGGGCTGGGCTTTGGACAAATTGTAAATTTTCATTAAATAAATCAATTACTTACTTTGTTTTACAAAGTTTTGTATATTTCAACGATTTCTTCCGTCGTTTAAAGTCGGGAATTTATGAAAAAGTGTTGATTTTCCGGGGTTAATATAGTTTGTTTACACCGGAAATGTATTAACTCCCATTCACCTACGTAGGAAGAATTTATGTTTTTCACCGATGGAGGGTGTAAACTTAAAAAAACGAACTGTGTTGGGCTTATTATTTTTCTCTTAGTACTACTCTACAAGCGCATACACCATCTAGAATGCCTTTATATATTTTTCAGGGTATTGTTTGATTAACAAAGGTAAATGAAATATAGAGGGCGCCACAGTGAATGTGGTGTGGTTGATCACTCGCTCAGGTGATCGTCCACGTGCCCATACATCCGAGGGAATACTGACCAAGAAAAAGGCAGTGGAAGGGATTGATGTGTTCCCCAATGTTTTAATAGAGTTTACGGATGTAATAAGAATATCAGCTTTCAATCCGAATGATAAAGCATTAAAAAAAACCGTGATGGGCCAAGATTCAATCGGGAAAAAAAGCCGAATACGCAGCGAGCATATTCGAATAAAACTTTTCTGATGTAATATAGCAGGCAAGTTCGTTAAAGAAAACAATCTTTTTAGTACTGCTCGTAAATCTTTCAACATTAGTTTTATAAATTACAAATAAACCATTATCATTAAAGAAACGGTTTTCATCGCAGCATGCAAGTACAGTACAACCCCATTATAACGGACTAATAGGGGCTGAAGGTTGTCCGTTTTAATGAAAGTCCGGTTTATAACAAATAATTCTTATAGGGGTGTATGCAGGAGGGTGTGCATCAATGAAAGTACAATAGTTAGCTATAAAAAGTATTTATTATATATCAAATAAAAAAACAGCCTTCAACATAATAGGTCGAATTGAAAAAGATGTATACGTATACACTGCATTAATCTTCATGTTGATTGCTTACATTCATTGGTTTGAAAAACAAATTTATTTTCTGCAGGATTTGTTCGATCGATGTTTAATCGCTTGCTTGGAAATGTAAAACTCATCAGATAAAAATTAGCATCCTTTATTATTATTACAATTTTTTTTAAAACTGTCCGTTATAATGAGGTTCTACTGTATGTTTTCATCGCAGTGTTACTAAGGTTGACAATAGTCTACATCTGTTTCTGTTTAAGTTTTTCTTAAGTACCTGTCTTAAATCTTGATGCCGTACTATATTCAGAGGGAAACTGTTTAATATTAATAAAATACAGAAATACAACTTCGTAATTCCTTGATTGTTTCTTTGTTCTAAAGGCAAACGATCTCGAATTGTAACCATATGATTCAAAAGGTAGTTAGCTTTAAATATTTCTTAAACTTATTATGTTTTGTCCATTTTCTACATACGGAAGTTTTAAGCTACAAAAAATGATGGAATAATAATTCATTTCTTTCATGATTTTGATTTTAAGAATGATTTCTTTATAATGTAAATAGCTTGTATGTGAACCATCGTAAGTTGTAACGAAACCTAGATTACTTTTTTTTTTTCATTTTGAATCTTGTACTTGAAAAGCTATGTTGAAGGAAGTAGTGGATTAAATTGTTATATGAAACATTTTAAAAGTTTTATTCAATATTATTGTAAATAATATTTAAAAAATACTTTTTAATACTATATAGTTTTCCAAAAGGCAGCCCACCATCAAAATAAATAATTAAGTTTCTTGGTACTGTGTTTAAAAGTTTAAAACTTTTTATTGAACATATTGTTATCAACGTAATATTTTTTTATATATATTTTTATTGTTTTGGTTATCTTGTGATGTTGAACATTTATTTACACATTTATATTAACAGTAAAACTATTGTCCTCCAAATGAGAGATGGCCGGCGGAAGTTTGAACTGCGCAGCCCTTCCGGTAGCTGATCAATTATGTTTTCCTGTCACAATGGACGCCGTCGTCTGTTTTCACTGAGAAAGACATGTTGATAACGCCAAATTAAAACTTCTCTCGACTATTTAGCGTTATTTCAATACCAGTTGCTAACAATAAGTATTTATATAAATAAATAAATATATATTATTTATAAATACAATGCTCTTTTGCAAAGTAACAAGCGATTACCGTAATGGCGGTGTCCTGTCATAAAATCAGACGGAAGTGCCTGACCAGACTAATCGATCATACATGCGCAGATCTCACAAAAACAGGGCGGCCATCTCTCATTTGGAGGACAGTACTTATTAAAGAAACTATTTTATTGGAAAATATTTATGCTGAATTATCTATTTCATGCAAATAAAATTACCAGTAGTTTTACAGACATTTAGATCTTCACAAACATTTCCATTTATAATTCATCTTTACATTTCCATTCATTTTAATTTTTTTTTTTCATTGCTGGGAATACTGTAATTAGCTAAAATATTAGGAAGTATTTTTTTCCCCCTCACACACGCCGCTAAAACTTCGATCAAGCTTCAATTTTCTTTAGGAAAGGGCTTTTGAATTATTTCAAAAGATACATATTCTTCTTAACAATAGCAAATTAACAAACTATTAAAAATATATACAGGATGATTCACGAAGATACGAAGAAACTTCGGGAGCTCATTCTATATGTAAAAGTAAAGAAAAAAAGTTATATAAACATAGGTCCGGAAATGCTTCGGTAGCGAGTTACGGATAGCGAAAGATTTCGCCCATAATTTAGTACAACAATACGCACATGGACTACACCTCAGTTGCTAGCTCTCACAATAAATCAAAACAATGCAATTCACATTATTGTTGAACAGATGTTATTGTGTTGCCAACTTTTTTGTAGGTTCCACGTGGGATAAGCTTCAAACCACTGGGAGATATAGTTCTGCGACATGTTTCATTCGATTTTTCAGGTCAACAACCATATTCAACCACTGATTTCGCCCCTTAATTTACCTTCCCAGACTTCCAGCAAGTCTTCATTTCACCCAAGATACTACATTATGGGTGAAATCTTTCGCTAGCCGTAACTCGCTACCGAAGCATTTCCGGACGTATGTTTATATAACTTTTTTTCTTTCTTTACTTTTGCATGTAGAATGAGCTCCCGAAGTTTCTGCATATCTTCGTGAATCACCCTGTATAGATGAAATATAAATTCACAAAAAACAACGAAATACATTAACTCTCGTCCCAACATAACAATTGACTTTCGAGTCGTTGGTCACCCAAATGGCGTTTGCTTTTTTCGCCACCAGATGTCGTACTCGATCTCTGCGCTTTTCAATAGGGTTTGTAATTTTAAAGTAAAGGTTCTGATTTATATAACTTTTCGTAACGGGAACGTCTCGATCAGAAGTGATCATCATTCTCAGGGCAGTTCTCAATTTTTCAGCGCGGTGCAAGACCCTTCCTCCCCGCCCCCGCCATGGAATGGTTATCGCCCCCAAGACAGACCACGGTATGAAGGCCAAGTTCAAGTGCAAAGACGGTTACAAATTAAAAGGAGACAATGTGACCGAGTGTCGCTTTGGACACTGGACGGGGCTCACGCCTCAATGTGAGCAAGGTAAGGCTACAGCAAGGTAGTGATTAAAATAAGGGTAATTGTGGATGAAATCTCATCTGTGACTAATTTTTGTTTGTTTGGAACGAAACCATCGAAATACATATTATGAATGAAGTTGTTGGAGAAGTCCAATTTTCTTTTGTGTTTTTTTAAGAAAATTATAAATTTAAGTGGGGCTATTTGTGGAAGCATCCGTATAAAATAAGAAAAATGGCGGTCTTAAAAGTACTGCAAAATTGAGGGTCATACCTCACTTAACCTAACCTACAGTTAATTAAAAGGAAAATCTTTGCCTTTTTTTTCTGTTTTATTTACAAACGAAACATTGTAGAAGGTATCTTACGAATTTCCCGCCAGGTGGTTTCTTGGTGGATTCTTAAAGACGCAACAGCTTCTTGCTTTCAAAATGTCGACATTTGTCGCCCGCAAAAGAGATCCAAATAAATCTCGAATTTTACAAAAATAAAACAATCCATAGTTTTCCATCAATTTCATCCCTCAATTTTCCATCAATTTTCCATCAGTTTTCCATCCATTTTCATCAATTTCATTCGTTTCGTTAAAAAAAAAGAAGAAGAAAATTAACCCTAATTCCACAGGTGACATTTCATTCACAACTACCAAAATATATTAATAAAAATAATAAATACTAGATAAAAACTATTAAAGTATGTATCGGGGAATAAGTGAGGGTTTCGATATCTATTTTAGGACAGAGATAAAATTAATTTGAAAATTTACTAAAAACATTGATAGCATATCATAATCTTTATATTATGATAAACATTAGAAATTGAAAGAAATTGTATAGAATTAGATAAGTATTTTAAAAATAGTATTATTTAAAAAAAAAAATAAACAATTATAACAATTACAGTACAATTCTTATAAAAGCTATTTCTTTGTTTTGTTTTTTTAAAGTTATAGTATATTGCAATATAACCGTTGCGTTTTAATCTAGTATTTATTATCTATATTTATACTAATACTAATAACATACTAACGTTTGTTACTTTGTTTGTTTGTCCCACGATGTACTCAAAAACTACTCAACCGATTTTGATAACACTTTCATTGTGTATTTCTTATAATCTCTGGAGTAACATGGGCTATGTTTTATTAGAATAACAGAACAGGGAACAGCGAATAAAACTTACTGTTTTTATACTACAAAAGTATTTATTAAGATATGTTTTTAGTTTATAGTATACTAGGAAACCCGTGATCACATGATCTTAGATTCTGAGATCATTTTGTCACCACCCGGTCCGCTTTCTCACAAACTGTCGCGGAGACCTCGGAGTCACGTGATAACAATATAAATGTGAGCTGTCGCGGCACCGTCGCAAAGACCCGGGATGTCTCGGGACGTCCGCTTGACCCTCATAGATAAAAATGAAAATGTGTTCATATTCAATGTGTTCAATACTATACCTAAAATTTGCCATCTTATTTGTATTTCAGTGTCTTATGGTTTTGCAGGCGATGGGGAAAATCAACTTTTGTTTTAATAATATAATTAGTAGATTGCTAATTCGTTTACAGTGGGAGCATAGCAGAAGAATACAGATAGATTATGTAGTTGCAGATCGATGAACACATCGCTGAAGATCGGGATGAAAAAACAAACTTCTAGAAATCATTTGAGTGTTTATATTGAAGAGGTTATACTCCGCGACTCACAGCGATAAACAAAATCACTGAAACACAAGAAACAAACACATCGCGATAAGATTGAATGATTTTATTTTATTTATTTGTTTATTTATTTGTCTACTTTTTTTTTTTTTTGCTTTTTATAGTTTTGAATTTCAAAAATAAAAGGTATCTTGTTTTTTACCTTTAAATATGCAAGTCATGTTTCAAGAGGAATATCCAGTGCTTCAAAAGTTATTAGCAGACGTATAAACAGAGACTGAACTCACTTTCTTAGGAAAGTAGGTTAAGAAGATATTGTCTCCATTTTTTTTAGTTGTACCTGTATTTCACTTTACTGTCATTTATGACGTTACGGAGACAAAGCTGCCTTTCTCCAAAAGTATCATCAACAATGTAAATTTGAAAATGACATTCTGTAACTTGAGGAATATTCACTTGCCAGAGGTGTCACAAATCACATTAAAAGATTCACACCAAAGTACCCATCGCAATTGTTCCACTGCACATTAACTCAAATTTTATCAAAAACATACAACATATTACAAAATTCTAAATTTATTCTACAGTTTATCACAAGAATCCTAGGGTTTGCAACAATATTTTTGAATCTTATTATACTTCGTTTGGTTTTAATGAAATCTTAAAGTGCTAAGTTAATCTGTCTTTCTACAGATCTTTTCGGTCGTTGAGAGATAAGGCTTTCGGCGTTTCGTGACCAAAAGGAATAAATCCCATCTTATCTTAATTTTTAGAAAATTCTATGCACTCTTAGAATTCTACACAAAATTTATAAAAATATTGTGAAGAACGAATGAAAAATACCAGCCATTTATACCAATGACGGATTAATCAATCGAGTCTTTTGGTTATTATTTCACGTACAATGAGAACAGCGCTCTCTACGATAATTAATGCACAGAGTGGGATCACTGTGTAATTAGTGGAATTGGCTGTGTTAACAATTGAGTAAATATTGGTAGTTTTCTATTTACTCAGGGATGATTCCTGAATTGCAGTGATAACATATTAGAACGCAGGTCGTGTGATGGAATTCTGTTTGGTTAATTATTGTAAGCCTGACACTTGATTGCGTGAAACATTGGTGAAGACTACCCAGTAAACAAACAAAAAGTATTTCTTCTTGAAGATAGATCAAAATTGCACTTTTGCACACATCTTATGAACCCATCTTTGGAGGGAACGTATTTTATCGTTGATTGGACTGACAAACAAAACAGTTTTTTTCTAATATAAGTAATCCCCGAAGAACACGATTAATTGGTTCCATGTTCTTTGAAATCGTGTTATTCGAAACCTCAAAAAAAAAACGGGATTCCATTTCAAGTGTGAAAATAAAAAAAAACGTTACGTTTTAAATTTTTTTTTGTTAAATATAAAACTAAAAACTTTTTAAAAAATTTAAAATACTTACTATTAAAGAAAAAATTATTTATAAAATAATTTAACATTTATAATGTCAATAGGGAAAAAAATAATCAAAATAATGAAAAAAAATAACTCGATATAATTGGTTAAAAATCTTTCAAATCAATAAATTGAACAATAATTTTGGTTTAAGATAGGAAAACTATATAAAATATAAATTATTCAGTCAAATTAATTGGGAAAAATATAATTCTAAAACACGAAAAGTATTAAAAAGGTTAAAACTTCATTAATCGCTGACGTAATTGATGAGAATATTACTCTAAATTTTTAACTACTGTAATTTTATATCAAATAATATATGTGTTTTATTCTTTTTCAAAAGAATTACTCGAAAATCGTTTAGTTTGAAACCGTGTAATTCGGGAGAAGGTATCCGTGTTCTTCGAAACTCGTGTTCTTCAAGTACCGTGTTGTTCGGGGGTTACCTGTATTACAGTTCTACGGGAACTTTTCGTCATCTTTACAAGGACCCGTGCGAAAAACATTCAACTACGAAAGTTAGGCCCCTTTCCTTTCAATATTCATACCAAGTGATAAGAAGATCCGTACAACGGTTCAAAGGTTGTGAGGATGGGGAACAACGTAATTAATTTATAATTACTAATTATTATTATCTATCGATGATTTACTAAAATTCATTTTATTTCAAAACTCGAATCAATATTTAAAGATAGGATCGTGTTTTGTAGTGTTTTTTAAACTCTGGACACTATTTTTCATTGATAAAGAAATTTATTAACATATCCTAATCTTCGATTTTTTTTTTATTGCTTCCTTTGTTTAATTTTCAAAAATTAAAAACTATAAATTATTGAAAATGTAGTCCGATAAATGATTTTTTTTATAACCAGTCAGAAAAATTTCCTTTTGTTTCTAATAAGTTCAAGAGATTATTCGCATAATGATGCTTTATTTAACATTTTTTATTTTTATTATTATCAATAGCTTCCTACCGTTACTTCGCCCCGGAAGCCTTGTATTAGTTATTCAAAAAGCCAAATTACATCAAGTGAAGTAAAAACTCAAACTAAATTAAAGTTTAAATTTTAAACAATACATGCAGTACAGTATTGAAATCCAACATATTAATCAACTGTATTAATAATATTTATTCAGATCTGCGGCGCGATTTAAAACGGCAAGGGATCTGTCGCCAGTTACAGTAATGTTTTAAAGACAACTGCGCTAGCGCCATCTATGGAATGAAAGTTTTTCATTCATCCCACGGGAACTACTTGATCGACCGACAAACAAACAAACTTACAGATTTTCGCTTTTATAATAATTAGGATTATTATTATTTATTGGAGGGTTTCTTAAAATATTGACTGGTTTTGAAATTAAGTAAAATGAATTTAAGTTTTCACCGAGAAATAACAATAAGGAATTATAATTACTATATTTTAAAATTTCAGATTTTAAGCTGTATTAGTAAAAAAGATCTATTGATTTGTAATAATCCTTCACCAGTAATGATTTCAAACGACTCTACTCCAGCTTCACCTTACGACAATGCGCTGTAAGAATTCCCTTTTATTTGATGTTCTTTTGTTACAGTTTACTGCCCGTTTCCGGGTTACATCAACCATGGGAAAGTTCTACTCGTTGGGAACATGGGCTATTACGATTACCGACCGTACGTACGTAAAGTAACCAACAACAGACAGATCCTGTTCGAATGCAACAAAGGCTACACTCTGGCAGAGGGGCCTCCGGGTGCCACGTGCGTAGGAGGAATCTGGAGCCCCAAACAGCTGCCCCTCTGCATTCCCGGGCAGCATCCACGGATCCGGATGTACCGATCCGTCCGTGCGAAGAGAGAAGCTGCCATTCGACGACAGGCACGTTGGGATGTCACCCTCGCCACCTCCTCACCTCCCAAACGGCGTAGCCGAAGGAACCCAGGTAAGTCACTAAATCTATTTTTGAATTTATCAAAATTCTCACTTTTTTTCTTCTCCGATAATGACAATCTCAGTTATGATTGATAAAACCAGGGAAGGCCACGCCTTTTTTCACTGAGTATTTTATGTATGTAAATATTGTCTGTTTTTAAAAAAAAAAAAAAATTACCGCATATTACCCGCCTTATATGCCTTTTTTTTATAGTTAATTAAATTTTTACATAAAAATAATTATATTTTTCAGTTACGACTACAGACAGATAATGTGAGTTAATCAAGTATGCTCAGCCTCCATTAGAGATGGGCAAAGTCGATCTTTTTACTGAACTAGTTCTTTTGAGATAGTCTTTTTTTATTGAACTAGTTCAAATGAACTAAGTCGTTCTTTTTACCTTAACAACCAAAAAAAAAAAAAAAAAAAGGTTTTCAAGTACTTTTACAACCAAAAACAAAAACAAAAAAAAGGTTCTCAAATACTTAATATAAAACGAAATAAATCAATTCCAATAGCCAATAGTGGAGTTCATTTGAACTAGGTCGTTCGTGAACTATAGTTCTTTTCATGAACTAGTTCGTTCACGAACTACCCATCCCTACTCCATTTCTATTTGCTTACAAAAAAAAAAAAAGTGATATTCCATAATACCCAAACTTCCTGTATCGTGCTCGTATTTGCTACCGACGAAGTCGTAGGCTTTTAAAGATCAGCGTCACCGGAATCAGCGACAGGCCGTGTGAGTGGCAGAAACAACAGCCTATCACAAATATTTAGCTTAGGAAACTAGCAGCCTTTTTTTACGTCGCGAGAGGACGATACAATGCGCGTTATTCACCGCAAATGCACGGCTAAGGTTACAAATGCGCTTCGGGATTCACCGTCTCGGCTTTCACTCGTTCAACGATACAGGAGACATTTAATTGTTGGTACTCTCAGAATTAGTTTCAGTTGATTAAGATGCTAAGACAGTGTTGAAATGCCCTTCATTTCAAATCTGGGTGTCAGTGATTCCATTCCACCACCCGCTTTCCCGCCATCTTGAAAATACATCAAAGCTATCCATGTTCATCGGTTGTCCTGCGAAAAAATTCAAGATATGTCTGCAATTTTCTTAACCCTTTATTGATATAACCGCAAGTGACATGCTGAATATAAAGTTATTTGATTTCAAATTTCCCGCAGTGTTTTTTGTCGTAATTTACCGAGGATGCACTAGATGTCACTAGCCAACAGTGTCATTTTATACAAAGTTTGTATAAAAAACAAAACAAAAAAAACTGCTCTCTTAATAAGGAAAGAAATTATAGTTTCCTATCGATACATTAACAACAATGTTTCGAATCAGTTAGTTCTAAAATAATGGTTATTGTATTGATTTTTCTGAGGTACTTCAAATTGAACAATCAACCACTATCCTCCCTCCCTCCCAATCTGGTTAGTTGCCAGATGCTTGTGAATTGACTCCATAATCCGGAAAAATCGTTATTTTTATCATTTTCATGCTAAATTTGTTTGATTTTTAGCCAAATGATCCTTTTGCAATATTCCTCTTTTTCAGCTCCTTGTGATCCAATTCCTGATGCGCCGTTTCTGCACGTAAACATCCTGAAGATGGGCGACGGCAACGACAGCATGCCTCACGGTACCGAGGTGGAGGTGAAGTGTGGCCGAGGCTACGGTCTGAACATCGGCAACAAAACAGCGAAATGCATTAAGGGCAAGTGGCGCCCTCGTACGCCTGAATGTGTTTCTCGTAAGGAAAAATTTAATAAGGCGCTTCTATTACAAGCCGACACAGCTTAACATTTTTAATATTTTTAGTTAGGGATCAATCAATACATTGTAATGTAGAAGAAATACAAAAAAAAAAAACTTTTCTTGAAATTATATATAAAATAAGTTCTAAATACAGGGTGATTCCAAAAGGTGGGTCAAAAATTGAGCTGTAGGTTATAATCATGAAAACAAGCAAAATACGTTCCTATAAACATAACAATCGTGACAACTCTTATAACAATACAATGATTACTGCAGACTACGTTTTGCACGAAAATGATTCATTTCTGGATCCATTAATTGTTTGTTTTTGGATTATTACACCGTCTAGGAAACCATTTAATTCTCTATTTTGCTTATTTGTGTTTCATTTTGTGAATATTTGTAATACGTTTTCTCGCATCATACTGTGCCAACAACACAAAACAAGAAACAAACACCTACATTGAATAATGATACAATACGTTTTCTCGAAAACTATTCATTTCCGACCCATGTTTAAAGGAACTTTTTTGTCTGGTTTCTTGAGTAGAACTTAATACTAAATCTTTTACCCACCTTTTGGAATGAAAAGGTGTAGTTTTATAAAAGGTATAACAGGAGGAAAGATCAACTTTCTGGGAAGTCTTATCAAATCATTTTAAGGAAACAAGAAGTTTATGTGAGCATTTGTTTATATGTGTAATTCCAAATAACTGTGATAAAAAGTTCAGTAATACTAAACAGGTAAGTAAAACTAATTAAAAATACTTTCTTTTTAATACTTCGACAATATTAATATAGTGACAGAAAACGTTGCGGTTCCTAGCCATCGTCAGTTCAAAATTCAATTCGTCACTTTTGTACTGAGGAAGACTAACCAACCGCAACATTTTCTATCACTATTAATATTGTCGACATATTAAGAAATATTAAGTATTTTTTAACTAGTTTACTTATTTTTATTATTACTAATAATGTGTATTGTTGTAAGCTTTTTAGATTAATTTTAAGAATTTTTTAAATTTCGTATTTCACCCAACAATTAAGACTCATTTTTGACGACAATCTACATTTAATAATGTATAATGACAATATATTACTATTTCAATAGTAACGTACATAATTACGTCCCGAACGTAAATTTTTATTTTCTGCTTACAAATGTACATTACAAATTTTGATTAATTCTTCATGTGAAATTTATGAAAAAAATTTCTGCAATCCGTCATTATATAAGTTTCCTTCATAATTTTTTAAAAGTATCTGAGGATAACTGATGTTTCGTGATTCACTATTTTCAGCTGGTAAAATTTTTAGAATTCTTTATTATATTCATTTAATTATATCGCAAAATCAGTTTATAACAAAATAATCTACAAAAAATATGTACATAGAAGTGGTATGACGCTCCTCCACATTACTTTTTTTTTTTAATTTATTAAAACTAGAGGTGTCGTTACTTACGACACTATGAAACCTTGTTGTTGATATTGTGATTTCCTTACAGCTCCTTGTAAAGTTCCTCGTGCTCACAATGGGATTTTCCATCATCACGATGTAGTTGTCCCAGAAAACAGTGAAATTGCTCATAACGAAGTGGTCGTGTACTCTTGTCAGACGGGCTACCAAATCCATGGCTCCGATTCCATGCGTTGCTGGGGCGGTGAATGGGCCATTGATGATCTCCCTGACTGTACGCCAGGTGAGTGGATCTCTTCCGCTTGTTTTGAATTGACATTTTGCAAAGATAGGGTTTGGAATAAGTTAAACGAAAACATTTTAATTATTAAAAAAAAGAAAATCACGAAAATGTTTTAGTTATTTAAAATCACCAATATCTCTTGGTCCTTAAAAAAAGTGTGTTTTTTATTCATTAAAAAAAAAAATTCACTAACCGTTATTTAATGATTAAAAAGATTATTAAAATTAGTTATTAATAACTAGTTGTTAGTTATTAAAAACAACTCAATAATATTTTTTAATCATTAAAAAATCATTAATATTTCTTAGTCTTCCGATACAAGTATCAAACTTATATTCCCGTTTTTGAGGACAAGTATCATTAAAATCTCATTAAATTATCATTAAGCAGAACAATCACAATAATCGCGTCTTTCGCAACAATTACATTTGTAATAATAAGGAAATTAATTGATGATGATTTTACGTGTATGATTCTTGTTAAAAGTTTCTTATATAAGTCTACACACAATTTAAAAAATTTTTTTGATTATTAAAAACTGCTCATTAAAAGCATAAATATTGTGAAGATAAAAAAGTCAAACTAGTTTCGTGCTCGCTAGCGAGCCATCATCAGTGTGGGGATGAGTCTTCTAAATCACGGCTTCTTACAGCAAAAGAGACACCTAGAACTAGCAATAGGAAGCTTAGTTCGTTGGAACCAATTGTCGACTTGATGCAAATAGTGCGATTTAAATAATCCAATGGCTTGGTGAATAGTCGCGCCACTGGTGATGATCGAATGCATCATAATGGCGGCGATCGTAAAGCAGCGTGCTGGTTTGTTTATCAATATAACCACGTTGTATTCACAATGTTTGTAAACACTAAATGAATTGCTGGGAAGCAAACTTGTGCTAAAATTGGAGTAAAATTAAGGCAGTATTAATTATATTGTCTTATACGTATCAGAAGCCGTTGCGAAGCATTGTGATTGGTTTACTAATCGCTATTCCTATCTTGTTATTCATTACAAAATATTAACATTTTTTAATCATTAAAAAAATTATTGAAATTTGTTAGTTATTAAAACCAATAAGGGAATTTTAACCTTAGGCAAGACATATACATTATTTGCTTGCATTAGTTAAACAAGGTAGTGACAGAGATTAGTAAGCCAATCACAATGGTTCGCAACGTCTTACGATAGTTTCAGAAAATATAATTTATATTCTCCTCCAAACTGGCCCTAGGGTCTACCCAGCCCTCTATAGAATGGGTACCGGTTACTTTCCCGGGAGTTAAAGGCGGGCGAGCGACGGGCCGACCCCCCGTCCTCAACTTTGTCCCGTAGGTTCTGAACACTGGAGCCTACCCTCCAGCTGCACTGCGCGGTCCTCTGGGCCTGATCGCAACTTTAACTTTAACTTATAATTGATATTGCTTTAATTTCCTTATTATTATAAAGGTGATTGTTGCGAATTCAAAAGGCGCAATTGCTGCGATTATTGCGATTGTTCTGATTTTTGCTAATGATATTTTAGTGATACTTGTCCACAGACAGACAAAACGGGAATATAAGTTTTCTGATCCTTAACAGAAGACTAAAAACAGCACTACCTTTTCGCAAATTCGGTGGATGGATAGACCTCGCCGTGAGAATCTCATTTCTCTGAGGTGAAGCGGATCCTGAAAAAGAATGTCTTTTTTTTAACAATGACAGTTCGACAACTGTTCTCTGAATTATCACTATTTATTGCTACGCACTTAAACAGAAAGAAAGTCAACATCTTTGTCATTGTCGCCAACCTAACAATAATCTACACTGTTCGGCCACTTTATTAGGTACACCCCTGCTGTGCGCACAAATGCTATGTCTCACAACAACTCTTCAAGCCGATGATGTGGGGGATGTTTTCCTGGCACACGTTGAGTCCATTGATACCTTTGGAGGCACGTCAGGATGTTAGGGCGTACCTAAACATCGTAGCTGACCAAGTGCAACCGTACATGTTAACAGTCTTCATGCAGTGATGCGGGTTTGTGATTATCCAGCAGGATAATCACAAGCCCGCATCACTTTAGGATGGTTTCAGGAACATGACGATGATTTTACCTTGATGCAGTGACCCGCTCAGTCCCTGGATCTCAGCAAGATTGAAAATTTGTGGGATGAGCTGGAACGGGTTGTTCGCTCCAGGCCTACACTTCCATCAAATCTTCAGGAACTGCGTGACACCCCATGTCTGCGTGGTACACAAAATACCTCAAAAACGTTTTCAGCATCTTGTGAAATCCATGCCTCGAATCAGGCTGTTTTGAGGGCTAAAAGGAGGCTAAATATGCTACTTGGTAGGTGTACCTAATAAAGTGGCCGGACAGTGTATGTAATCAGAGCTTGTGACAAAGGATGAAGCTAAATGTTTACTACAGATGTTACTTCTAGAATTTTCTTATGGCACACCGATTGAGAAGTTCTGGTCTACAGAAATAGATCTATAAAACATGAAATTTCTTTTGTAAAAAAAAAGTATGCGTTTGCAGTATAAACTAATGTGGGTTTGGCAGTCGAGTAGTTTAGGCACCGGACTGCGGAATGAAAGAGCCGGGTTCAATTCCCAGCGGTACTCCGAGACTTTTCCCGATTGTTACTCCTCCAGACGGATCTTAAAGTTCATCCAACCCTCTAACAAATGGGTACCAGGCTCCTTACTTGGAGGTTAAAGGCGGACAGGCGTTGAAATGATCACCCAATCTCAAGCAGTCCCTTGATCGAGTATTGTTGCAGCCTTTCGCGCAATCAAGGGCCAACTTGACCTCTAGCGGAATATCTTTATCTTTTATTACAAACTAGTATCAACATCTAATGACAAGGCAAATGTCAGGCTTTAATTCTAAGGCCTACGTGCATCAGAGAAGCCGTGGAGCTTTTTCTGCTACTTGTTTATAATATGTCGTTCTTTTATTTTTATTTGTAGCTCCTTGCGAGTTGCCGCACATTACGAATGGCCAATATGGCGGCGGATATCGTGCGGGTCTTACCATTGCTCATGGCTCTACAGTTGAATATGAATGCGAAGCTGAATATACGAAGACAACAAATCGTCCTATTCGATGTCATCTAGGAGAACTGAAGCCCAGAGTACCTGCGTGCAGACATCAATCTCTCCACGTCGTCCCAGTTCTAGGTAAAATAATTCACGTTCTCACTAGTCCAGCGCATTATCTCATTGCTGTTGCTATTTTTGTTTATACTCAATAGATGGCAGCACCATCTCCACAGGATTTTCTATTTTAAAATACATCTGCTTAGCCAAGTAAGCTAGAGCTTTGTGTTAGGGAGAGTATAGACATTGATTATCAGTGCCTCTTCTTCATGGCATTGGTTAACGTTGTGTCACTGGATGCCATTTTAACTCCTTTTCGCCACTGGCTATTTTCTTATTAACTAAATGCCTATTTCAGTGAACATTTCTTTTCGTTTTTCAGTTAAAATTTCATTAAAACAACGCCATAAAAAACAATTGAATATCAATGTTTAATTCCAGCAAAATAAAGGTTATCAAAATCTCATTTCGTTCCTCAATGTAATGGAGAGACAGGCAACGGGGGACTAAAATGACGTCCTGCACATGCATGTCAATACTCTCAGTAATTCATAGTTGTGGTGTGGTTAACATTGAATAAAGGGGAGGATTGTTATATATAAATAAATATATATTCATAGTTCTGCAAAATATCTTATATATAATACTAAAATATAGTATTACACTTTCGAATTATATTTAATATCATAGTGTTTTAGTATTACATGGCAGGATTGATGCGACAGCTTTATTCCCTACGTCAGCGTTACCAAATTGTACAGCAAAGAATTATGGAAATAAATTGGAAGAACTTTTTAATTATCAAACTTAACAGGATAAAAAATAGAAATTTCGAATAATTTCAGTTAATAATGGATATTCATACGATAAGAATAACATACTCGAATGAAATTGATTATTTAATGCTTAATGACCACTTGAGGATAGGCGGGGCTTCGTAGTTCCAAAATATCCCACCAGTCTACTGCATGGCTTATAGGATAAACAAAAGCCATATGCTTCGTTTTAGATATAGAGGCTGAAATGAAAGATTTGATTTGGATGCAACGATTGTAAGCCTTCCAAAATTTTCAGATTGGATGTAGAGTTGATTATCCCCTATTGAAGAAGACGACAGCAATATATTTTCAAAGAAGGATATAATTTAATGGAGGATAGGCGGGGCTTCGTAGTTACAACATATCCCACCAGGCTACTGCTTCGCATGTGGGATAAACAAAGCCATGTGCCTTGTTTTAACCGGTTTAGATATAGAAGAAATATTATATTAAAGAAGGATATTCCAAGCGTTTTTACAGAATTATTACAGTAAGGATCTGCGCAGTACTGAACCATCCGAGTTGAAATATCAAAAATCGACGATTTTTTAAGTACTTCACACAAAGTTATATGTAGGTTTCCCAGAAGCTCTCGCCGCATGTGAGATACACGTCATATGTGATGTCGATAGGGGCATACTCCTCAAGTGGTCCATTCATCTGTTATACATAAACAAGAGAACATAAACGCACATATCTAAATAAAAACAAAAATTCCACTGAGCTATTTTTGGTATTGAAAACTAGGAATCGGAGACAGTATGTTTTGAGTTTCATAACTCTCTTCAGTCCGACTCTCCCAGTAAACGTAGCTCAGTGAAATGAGATAATATACAACACAGACAGACGGTCAATGCAACTTTTTAATGAATTAAACCTTTATATACTAAACTGAATGCTAGCGGATATTAATTACTTACTCCTTTTAATCTTAATTTATTTTTGATGTTTTTTTATTGAGAGGTCATTGTTTTGTCCGTCTGTTTGTGTTGTATATTAATTGTTTAACTAATAGACAAATAATTTACAAATATTAATTGTTTACTTTGGCTTACTGTTTGATATATCAATACAACGGTATTGATAGTCTGAAACTTCTGTCACATGACGTCCAGGCATCAAATGGAGTTATGGCCGTTTTTCATCAAACAAACTTTCTTAGCAACTATAGAAATAAAATAAAATCAAAAGAATTGGAGAAGAAAGCATATCATTTATCTTCTACGATTGACCAATGTTCTATCGATTGAAATTTTATATAAATATCCCTACATCCTGTGAAAAGTACACAGCAATAGTTGATGACTGACGAGTCCAAAGGACCGAAACCACCCTACTCCTTTTTTATTAATGTATTTTTTAGCTTTAAAAAATCTAATTTTAAAATTTATCGATTTACATGTTTGTAGCACTTTATTTATTTATTTGATTTCTCCTTATTGTTCTATTGCAGTGCTTCCCAACTTTTTTATTTGCCTTGAGAATCCTTTTTTGTATTATATTTTTTATCGAAAAACTTTTATGTGACTGCTACTATACTGTATTTATTTTTCCATTTCTTTTCGTGCAGATAGTGTTCCTCCAGAAGCGGATGTTCACATTAAGCAACCCGGAAGTGACATCAGCGTGATTGACTTCCCCGCCTCCTTCCGGCGTTCGTGTGGTCCTCCTGAACGAGTCCAGAACGCCTTGGTGTACAGGGACGGACGCTTAGTCACAGACAATGACCATCGATTCCTCGATGGCACCGAGGTGTTGTTTGATTGCATTGCAGGCATCACAGGAGAGAAGACCACCTGGAAGATAGTATGCGAAGACGGAACATGGGTTGGACGACCTCACAGATGCGGTAAGAATATCACGAATAGAATGCATGTCTTTCACGTCCTCGAGTTATTACCAACGGGAATCTGGAAGAGCTGTTTCGTCCTTCTTAGGATTCATCAGCCAATTTTGATTTACCTGTTGGTGATCAACTCAGAAAGCGTGATAAGTTATGGATCTCGCTCCCGCTCCCAAGCATGAGATCCTCCAAAAACAAACAACAATGAGAATATCACTGTAACCAGTACAGTATCAAAACTTGGATCATCTGCAAGCTAGCTGTAAAGGACATTAGATATAAGGGCCAAACAACGCAACCACTTATTTATCTTAAAAAGAAACAGTTAACATGCATATAATGGAAGAAAAGGGAATAAAGTACAAACAGTTTTCCCTTTCACACCTTGAGTTATCACCATTGGGAAACTGGGTCCAAATCCCAATAAGGACGGAACAGCTGTCCTGGATTCCCATTGATTATAACTGAAGGCGTGAAAGGAAAAAGATTGTGCATTAATTTTTTTTTCTTTTATATTTGATTTTGTGCACTTTAAACGTTCCTATTAATCTGTCATTTCTGCAAATTTTAATAAACGAACTTCAGCAAGGATGACAATGCAGTTATTAATGGCAACTTATCAAATAGTTTTCGGTTTACCTTGTACAAGCGTCTCTCTCTTTGTCGACCGGGTAGGACAACGAAAAGCGTCGAAATGCAGAACCCGTTTTTCTTTTTGAAAATCGCAATTTCATTTTGGCCGATAAAAATATAAATAACGCCCTACATATCACTTGTGCAGGGCCACCGCCCCCAACGTTTCCGAGGCCCCTGGCAAGTTTACTTTGCGTGGCCCCTATTACAGTATTTTGTGATTTAATTTCTAAAAATCGACATTTTTTAATTTGTTGTTTTAAATTATTGTTACTTGACAAAAAATGCTATTTAGTCATTTTTAATGTAGCACAAAGCTCAAAAAAAGGGCCAGGGGCAAGAGAGAATTGCTCACTCGGCCCTAAAGGCGACTTGGGAATGCGCGCGAAAGCTAAACAATACGCTGTATACTGAATAGCTCTTATATAGAATAACCAAAATATTTCTTTTCTCAACTATTTACTATAAATACAGTGTAAGCTTTAGATAGGAATACACGATTTTCGAAAGAAGTTAAAGCCTTCTTTTCTTCTGTTATGTTCTATTAAATGTCACCTCTAAAAATTTCGTTTAGTTTTATTTATTTATTTTTTTTAAAAAAGTCGTGAAAATGACAATGATGAAAAAAACCTACATAAATATTCGAATTAAAAGTTCTGCTGAAAATAAACAGCAGCCAAAAATTCT
This sequence comes from Thereuonema tuberculata, assembly GCA_023159025.1. Lineage (NCBI taxonomy): Eukaryota > Metazoa > Arthropoda > Chilopoda > Scutigeromorpha > Scutigeridae > Thereuonema > Thereuonema tuberculata. The sequence goes on along the minus strand of JAFIDM010000006.1, from coordinate 8,090,725 downwards.
CCATTTTCTGAAGACATGATAAAAATCCATTGTTAGGTTTTTAAAAGCTTTTCAATGAGAATTTTTGTCGCTTTCCTGCGCTAATTTCATGACTAGAATGCACTTGGGAAAGATTGGAAATATAAGGTCAGCTCATCTGTTGTCCTTAAATATACATACCAAGTTTCAAGAAGATCCAATCAGCGGTTCAAAAGAGGACACACACTTTTGTAGATCCTATTTTGTATATGTTTGTTTTGTCTCTCAATTTGAACGGAGCGAGTAATTAGGTTCTCGTGGAGAAATTCAAGATTATACGCTGTGAATACAACATAATTAATGCTTTTAGACAGTATCAAAAGCAAAGCGGCGCCATAATATGCACAATTTTATAAACAATTTTTTCGGACGCGACCACTTTCGACCCCCCAACTTCCGGTCTGGAAGTGGTCCTAGAGGCCTGATTTTTCGGACGTGGTCACCTACTTTTTGATGCTGAACACAATGGTGAAGGTTTCATTCTAATATCTCTAACCGTTTGGCCACTACACAATGTTACATCCAGCAAGCTTACCACTTTTGAGTGTGACATCCAGTGAGCATAATACCAAGAGCGGTTCTCTTTTTTTTACAGGAAAGCTGTAACCAAGGGGCCGCTAATAACGCTTAATCTTCCAGAAGTATTGTATATTTTACTTAGCTTATTATTCCGCTATTACGCATACGAAAATTCAAATTCGGCTTTCATATTTGATTCCATAATTAAGCACAGTTAAAAGAAACCTATCGTAATTACCTTTTTTACATCAAATAATTAGTTGCAAGTCGTATCATGAAAGAATACAAAATGGCGGACAATTTAGTAATGGATTAATCATTCCAGGTATCTCAGCGACCTCTGTTGTTGAAAACTGAAACTATTGCAAACTGTTCATGAATGAATCCAAAACATAATGCAATGTTGTATATAATTGAAACTCGTTATATCTGACCACATTATTATTGTAAATTCGTATACGAACTTTATTTTTTAATTAACAATTTTATTTACTAATTGATACATTGTATTCCATATTTTGAATAACGACTGTCACGTGATCTTTCCAGGCATGATTAAAAGTTATGATCTTTTTGATGAAGGCAACTTTAATTTATATTCTCCGGCATTTGCTGACGAAACCAGCCTGAGGAGAGATAACCTCTTACGTTCATCCATAGTTTTTGATCCTTTCTGTATTAACTTTTCTTATAATTTCTTTTTTTCAAATTTAAACTTTATCGCTCACTTCATTTTTATTTTTATTTTTTAACGTAATTTCTGTATTTGTTTTTCTTTTATTTTGTTTTGGTTAAGCGAAAATCAATTAGAAGGTCATTTTGTCGCAGTTCTTATCTCAGAAATTGCCACAATGTTGGGGTTTTTTTTCTGCAATTTTTATCTCCTTTTTTGAAGGAGAACACCATCTGTGTGTGTGTGTATGAGTGAACCATGGTTAATCACTTTATAAACCCAATAAACTTATCTTCTTAGATTGACATTACCTTTCTCTTATGTTTAAGAAAAAACACCCATAAAGTAGAGCGGCCTTTCCCGGGAAATTTAAATGTCAGATAGAAATTACCGCTAAATGGCCCATGGGGTCGCGGGCTTCTAACATTTCCTAACAAATGGTACTACAGTCCAGTTCAGGAACGAAGAGCTTTTGATGATGTAATTTCCTTATAGATTGATGTTTCCAGGACGTAACAGCGCCATCTATTGCTAAAATCCATAACTGAATCTTATAAACATTAGGAAAACATTCTGGTTTTTGTATTTTCTACAGTTACGAATACATTTTTATGTTATAGTTATTATTATTATTGAAATAATTAAAAAGTTCCACACTATTACCCTTGCTTGGCTACGCAACGTTTTTCTTTCTTGGTTAGCTTTTGCGATCACAAAACGACTGACTGCTCGGAGTTCAAGTTGATGACGTCATGACTGATGACGTTTATTCCAGAAACAATCGATCTCTACGTAATGACCACATATGGCAAACCCTTCTTTTTTGAAGACTACTATAGGTTGTAGTCGAGTAGTCAGTCTGTCCGCCTTTAACGTGGTGCTCTTCTGAGGGCTGAGTTGACCCTAGGATCCGTCTGGCGTGTATTTCAGCGTGTAAAAACTCCCGACCTCTGCTGGAAGTTGAACCCGGCTCTTTCCGTCCGTAGTCAAGCGTGTTACCACTTGACCACTGGGCCCAGAGAACTTACCGGTAGATCTTTTTGTATTATGTAAGCTTTTTTTTTATTGTTGTTTTGGTGTGAAACTTTTTTGATCAAAGCTGGAGATGATAAAGTAAAGCAGCCAGATATGTAATAATAATAATACGGTAATAATTTCATTACGAAAGCAGGTACGAAGTTCTTTCAGGAATGTCTTGTTCTCATCGAATTTTCGACTTCTGCTATGACGCAATTGAAACGAATCTTAAAAAGACGTCAATCCGCCCGAGATCGCAGAAACCTCTACCTCCTACACTGACATCCGCATTTGGATCAAAACCGCGTTATGTTTTAACTCTCCTACATTCTTTTGTGAATCCAGGTGCTTCGACAAATATTAAAATGTATTAATTTATTTACTTAGGAGTTTAACGTGTGTTAAATATATTTGTGAAATGAGTAAAACATTGACACACATACACATGTAGGAAGCAATAATATGTATTAAAAAATATGAAGAAAAAAAAGAATACATTACTTCTGTTACTCTTCCGTTGAGAATGACAACCGCTTAGGTCGAAACGTTCAAGCCCGTTAATGTAATGTAGTTTTTTTTTTCATATTTTAATATATATTATTGTTTTCTAAATGTGTGTCAATGTTTTAATCTTTTCAGAAATATTGAAAAAAAATCAAATAAATTCTTTTATATATTGTAATATATAAGATGGATATATGTTTCAGTGTACACACTGAAATTCGATGATAAATTAACTATGATGGTGAATTCTTACCTTTGAACTGAAACTGCGATACATAACAGAAGAATGTCTACAAGTTCCGTCGTGTGATTCGGGCTTAATTTTTTTTTTTTTTTTTTT
>JAFIDM010000006.1:8075612-8087554 GCA_023159025.1 Thereuonema tuberculata | reverse complement strand
TTTTGTTATGTAAAAATTTTTATTTGATTTTCTTTTTTACTCTTTATTTTGTCTGCTAATTAACTTATGTATTTATTATATTTATTTTTATTATATTTTTACTTTATTTTTTGTCAATAATTCTATATAATTTACATATTTCTTATTAACCTATTTTTAGTTCTTATTTATTTATTTATTTATTTATTTATTTATTTATTTATTTATTTATTTATTTATTATTTTCTTTTTCAGAACCAGTCTTCGATTCTCACGGTTGGTTATCACTATTATTTTTTTTCATTATGTTTGATTTTCTTTTATATTATTTTTTATTATTTTTTTGCAGTCGCCCCAAGTAATCTGCTCTAATGCGCCTAACCTTAGATTGAGAAACACTTTAAAATTATCCAAACATCCTTTTACGATTTTCTTTGTAAATGAAACCGAGGCTTTCCTATCCATTATTCAAGAATGAGAGATTCGCAATTAATTATAATGAATGCAGTAATTTGTACTTTTTTTATTTAACTTTGGGTCTGGTTTATTTGCCAAAGTGTCGTACGCGTGATTTTGTTAAGCAGAAATATTGAAAGCAATGTGGAAGAAAAGATGTAGTTGATGTGCCATCTTTTCAGTATCTTTATGCGAAGATCATTAAAAAGTTGCTGGGGGAAAAGTAAATAAAATAAAACCTGTTCATTTATAATAAGAAGTTCTTTAAAAGAATTTTACCCTACTTTTTTAAGAAATGTGCCCGACTATGCTGAGAACGAGTAAGGCCCAATGGGACTACTTCCTCAGAGAGTTGAATGTGCAAAATGAGGCTCTAGACAAGGGGTGCACAACCCGCGACTCTCGCATGCAGCTGCTGGTATATTTGCTGCTGCCCGTTAGTGTCAACCTTAAAATTAAATTTGAGCCTTTCCATTGCTACTAGCAGATACATTGAAAAATGTCATAACTTGCAACAGCAACTGTCTCAGACTTTACTATTGGAATGTTGGTTTGACAACTAGCACATTATTGATAATTTGAAGTTTATGAAGTTACATGTATTATTATTATAAATGGCACTATCAAATCATTAATCTATAGGACATTTATGTAAATTAATGTATTATTGATAATTATTCTGCTGATGATGATGACCTTGTGGAGCTAAACCCGGGCCGAAACTGTCCAGGTTTTCTTTTTACTTTTTTATTGTTAGAATATAATTTATTTTTATTGTCATTATGTGATTTTTTAATTCCTAATAATTATTATTATTGTAAATGATATTAATTAGTAAGATATAGTAAGGGTTGGGGATGCTGTGGCTCTCCATCACAGCTTTTATAGAAATATTTGACCTTCAGACTTCCTATGGTTGTGAACCGCTGGTCTAGACATACTAAATGAACTCAACGGGCGCATCTCTTCCACAGGGATAGCTCTCCTGGAAGCCCAATTGCAGGCCAATGTCATAGCGGAAGTTATAAGAGAGAGTCATAACGGAAGTTCTACTTGACCCTTGAATTACAGCGACTTCAATAAATAAGTTTTGCGTGCCAATCAATTGTTACGAGCGACAAATTTAACAATTCCTGCATCTATGTGGGTCCTTATCGAGAAGAAATATGCCGGTAAATAATTCATTGGTTTACGTTCAGCTTTGAATTAAATAAAACGAAGAATTCAATTCAGATTTAATTAGTCTTTCCCGTCTTCATCTGTTTGTACTCAGGAGATGTTATTTAAAAATAAAGAAAAAGCTTTTAAATGACGGTAAAAAAAAAAATTACGTAAAGAACTTTTTAGGAACAAGGTTATGAGGAAAGTAGGCTTCGAGTTCCTCGAGGAACTTCTCTTTATTTTAAATTCCCTTCTTTTGAGTTACGTAAATTCCTTTAATTCTTTCATAAAACATTTACATCACAATTTAATTCTTAATTCTACAGAGAACTTTTTATACGGGCTTGAGTTGTAGTTTTCCAGGACATATTTGTAAAACAAATCAATATTTACATCAAAATATGTAAAAATTAAATGAATAAACTACAACTCTTTCTTCTTCTGGAATAACACACTATATTTCGAAAACATAAACTGTTTCCTTCCTCAGGTACAATTATGGAGTGAAACTAAAAAAGTACTTTCGACGTAGTGATGGGGATTTTCTGATGATTAATGGCTCGTGTTCTGGGAGTTCACATACCCTGACAGGCTGAACCTGAGGAAATGAAAAACTGGGGATCCAAAAGTCCTGACTCCACTTCACTTAGAAACCACCGGCAGAATTCAACACGCCAATTGATGTCTGGCCGCTTTAACTCATGCACCACAGAAAATTTGTAAGGATACAGATGAAGGTCCTTTTTGATAATGTTTCGACACGATGATCTCTTAATTCCCACTTGCACAGATAAACGTCGTTGAGATTTCGTCGGACTTCGTTCCAGGCTTTCCTGCACTCGTGCTATGTTTTCTGGTGTCCGAACTCTTTTCGTAGCTACGGTGTTTATTAGCTACCGAGCCCGTTTCCCGCCATTTTGCCAAAATTTTTTGCTTTGCAGACTTTGCTGGAGGTTTAGCCCAAACATGTCCAGTCGCAAACTCTTGCGCAAACAGTTCCGCACAGGTGTTCCACGATCCATGCTTCGCATAACACTCGACAATGAATACGCGCTGTTTTATCGTGAGCACCATTCTGTGTTGCTTTCAACTGGTCACTAAACACTCTTCTCAATCATTAACACGAAATGACACATTGACGTACTCTGGACAGAGCATGTGGGAGATGTGCACGCGCCGACATGTGACAGCAACCGATTGGTGCATCGCAATTATGGTTTCCAGCATTTTCTGTTCATTAACAAGGCAGTTCATTAACGAGGGTCAGTCCTATTGTCAATAATTGATACATTGTTACCTGTGGAACTGTCCAATTTCCCCCCCTATCTTTTTCTGTTGGATCCGACCGACGCTGTCTCCCTTGTGAGAAGAATAGGTTCAACCAACCCAATCTCCCTTGCGATAATGGACTCTGTCCTTTTTTTTTCCGGGGCCTGTTTTATTTTGCCCACCCTGTATTATTATCTGGCTTAAGCTATTCAATGTTATTATGTGATGTGTTTGAATTGTTATCATTTTCAATGTAATTCCATATTTTTGATTTAAGGAGAGGAAACTTTTTTAGTTTTACTCCGTATCTGAGGAAGGAAACAGTTTATGTTTTCGAAATATAATGTGTTATTCTAGAAGAAGAAAGAGTAGTAGTTTAAATCAATATTTGGTTAAAAAATTGTTCTCAATTTAAAAAGAAAAATATACATGAACCATTGAAAATTCTCGTTGAAAATACCATTCAACCTGGGAAGGTCCGTTCTGCTTTTGATCTGTCTAAAAGATTGTTTACAATGTAATTATTAAAAAATAACGTAAATAATTCTGCTTTAATATTACAATGCCAAAGGCTAATCAGGGTATCTCAGCAAGATAAGAGACCGCTAGCGGCATGAGGCATAGCCCCCCCCCCTTCCAGCTAATAACAACAAAAAGAAAGAAAAACCGAATCTAAGAAAACATAGGCCAAAAAGTTAAAAGTTCCCGGGCGTTTTTTGTTTTTTTAAAAAAAAACACACAAAAAAGCATTTGAGTCTTCATCAGAATTCAAGTAACGTTCTGGAAATATGAATTCCTAAAAGTTTTTCGTTGCCCCTAGCGTTCCACCTTACTCTTCCTTCTGAAAGATTTTGCGTTACTGGAGGAGATCGTCCATTTGTGTTTGTGGTGCCTTCAAGCTGACAGACCCGTTCAACAGAGAAATAATGGAGGGGTTTTGAAACTGACGAATCTTCGGATTCATTAAGGTCCTGACTCAAGCAACTGCAAGCATTTCTTTTATATATTTCTTTTTTCCAATGCACCTAAAATTTAAATATGAACTTATAAAACATCTGTGTATTTAAATTATCTTGATTTTAATTTTCCAAATACGGTAAACTCCCGCTTATCCGCGGAATTGGGTGTGGCGGCAACCGCTGATAAGCGAATTCTGCGGATAATCAAAATAGGACGAAAATCAACACAAAAATGCTTTTAACATGTTTTATTTACATTAAAATGGCAGTACATACATTATAAACAATTATTTTATTTTATTTTATTTTACTTTATTTTTTTACTTTTTAACAAAAAAAATCGATTAATTGTCTTTGTTTTTTCGTGTCGAAACACGAAAACTCCCCACTTGGACGTCGTTAAATGTGCCTCTTTTTATTGTTTACCTTATTAAAAATTTTTGTTAATTCCGAAATTTAATGTACAGTAAAAAAAAAATGAAAACCGGAGAGGATTAGTTCTAAGTGCTACAGAATGTAGTTGCAGCATCCGACAACAGGTAGCGCTGGTGTTTTTGAGCCATTGCTATACTCTGAATTTCAAATGACTTTTTCTCGATTTTTTTTTAATTCGATCGTTAATTAACATTAAATAAAAAACAATACCTCCTCTCCTTTATTATTCGAAATGCAAACAAATTGCAAGATCTTTCGTTGAGAAAAATCTCCCATCGTACATCAAAAACACTTCCTGACTACGGAATTAGCTGCTTAAATATAAAGTAAAATCTATTTTAACCTGATTCTAAAAAATCCATTTACTATCCCATAACTCTTAGCTTCTTCACTGTAGATATCTAATCGAATTTGGCTTTAAGCTCTGATCCCAGTCGGTTGCCAACTCTGGTGGCTAATTAAGTGTGTCTCTTGTCTCCAGAGGGCGCCACTGATTAATCACATGGCGACCTCACGTGTTAGGAGATCAGATTGGACGAACCAATTGAAAAGCAATGGGAATCATAACGTCTACTGTTGCGAAGTCTCTCACTAAATGTAAATTAATGAACAAATGCCAATAGTTCTAAATCGCAGGGATTGATTTTATAGCTTAAAAGGTTAATACTGTAATTGAGCGTGAATAAGCTGCAGTGTCCTTGGAAACTGCAATGCAGCGTATAAACGTAAACATTATTTTATTATAACCATAGATAGGTAGATACTGTCCACAAGATCCTCCGTCGACAATGGGAACGCCGAAGGTGTAGGTTCCTAAGTTTGACTGATGATCGGTACAAGTTTACATTGGCTGGTCAGACAAATGCTTGGCCGCCCTTATCCCCATTTTAGAAAGCTGGGTGAATTCCCGTCCGGAGAATAAATACACAAAGAAAATCCCCGATCTCTTTTTGGGATTGAACTCAACACTTCAGCCTGTACCAATTCCACTGGACCGACATTAAAAACTATAGACTACTTCGAAAAATGATGCGGAAATGCACTATATGTGAACAGCACCGTGTAAAAAATACACTAATTTACCACGTCATCATAGTTAAACTTCCCGTATTCAGATTCGTCTTTAGCTCGAGCTAATGTCACCATGCTCAAGTTTTAAGTTAAAGTTTCCAGCCACAATGGCGTAGAGCTTGCTTATTACAATGGCACGTGTAAAACAGTCTGTACAATCGATATTAATTTAATTTCTAACTTTCCCTTCTGCACTGTAGTGAGATTTATTATAGGTATCTATAAGCCAGTTCCCTGAGCTCACAACCCCCCCCAAAGATCGTCGCCCCTTCGAATATATTTAATCAAAATCACAAATGAGTTTACGTGTAATTCATTCTTTCGCCGCCGTGGCGCCACCATCGGTCTACGGGATGTCTCATATAATTACGGTAAGGAAAGACAGTAAAAGATTTTTGTAATGTCCTTAAGTTCTTTTTTTTTTTGCTTTGCAGAAGGTGATCCCGGATCAGACCACTACGAATACCTGCGGAACAAATCATGTGTGTTCAGGAACACGCAGCCCCATCTGGTGACATTTTATGGAGATATGCGCATTACGGACGAGATCATGGAATTCCCACCGGGCACCGAACTCGTATCCCGATGCAGAGACATCGGCAAGTACGCCCTTCTGGGCAGCGTCCGCCGCCGGTGTGTGGGTGGAGAGTGGGATGGGGTGAAGCCCACCTGCTTTGGACTTTCCCAGGAGAATGATTACGCATGTAAGTGCATCTACATATATAAAAACCGACCTCAATGCTTTCTATATTACTATTATTATTTATGGAACACTTCCCACAGGTTAAAATCCGTGGTGTAAATAATAAAAAGGAATACAAAATAAAACTAAAAACCATCAGGACAATCATAACTTAAATTCGGTTCTTTTAAAGGAAGTAAAAAGACATTTCTGATGAGAACTTAAAAACTACTTTCCTTAAAGAGGTTTTTTATTTTTTTCTAAATTAATGAAAACATAAAACACGATAACAAATTATCTATAAGAAAACAGTAAGAGATAACGGTAAAAACTCAAAAACTTATGTTACACTGCTCACAAAATTATTGGGATATTGCGAAATGAATATAATACACCCAAAAAACAGAGGCATTTGAGTTTATTTAATAAAGAACGTCATCAGAGAAGCAAATGACACGAAGATGGAAGTTGTCTGAATATGCAAATGTGATGCAAAATGTTAATTTACATATTTGCCCAGAACGCTATATAAAGAGGCTGCTGGGTTATCTCCACTTTCCTGGATCAACAACAAGTGGCAGAATCGTTGAGTGTCACCTGAAAATGCCCCTGCAGCGTGATTTACCCGAATGTGAAGCATGGAGAGTCATATGGCGTCTTGAAGATGGCCAAATACAGATGACAGTATCAGTAGCGGTTGGAACCTATATGATTAGCAGACTCTGGAATCGCTTCAGAGAGACTGGCAGAGTTCGAAGAAGACCAGGGCAGGGCTGCACTAGTGCCACCATTATCACTGTATAACGCATTATCACTTTAAGAGATAATCGCTACTTCACGCTAAATAGCGTGAAGGAACCGGTGAAGCAATGCGACTGAGCTGCAGGGACAGTTTCTTGCAGCTGCTGGACGACGGGTGTGTACTCGAAATCAACTCCGTCACGGTGGACTTATGCCCGGCGACAAATGATAAGCATTCCGTTAGCTGCTGAACATCGCAGAACCCGCAGAAGTTGGGCTGAAATGCGTCTTCCTTGGACCCGTGAAGAGTGGTCCACGGTTCTCTTCAGTGACGAGTCAAGATTCAGCCTGCAGCCTGACAATCGTCGTGCCCTGATCTGGTGGAACACGGGAGAATCCACGTTTCGTGCAAGAAAGACATTCCTTTGGTGGAGGTGGAATCATGATGTGCACAGGCATCAGCATTGGTGGTCGTACAGACCTCCAAGTTGTTAGAAATGGTACCTTGCACACTATAAGATATCGGGATGAAATTCTACAGCCAACAGTGGTATCCTATTATGTAAAAGTTGGGGGCCAACTCTTTTTTTTTAAGGAGATAATGCACGCCCCCATCGTGAGCATCTCGTCAACAATATGCTGCAAGAGGATGGAATCGAGCGCTTGGATTGGCCTTCCCGTTCTCCAGACCTGAATCCCATGGAACATGCTTGGGATGCACTAGGAAGACGTGTTGCCAGTCACCAATCACCTCCCAAAACACTTCCTCAGCTAGAAGTTGCCCTGGTGCACGAGTGGCCACGAATCCCACAGGAACTGCTGAACAGTTTGATCCTCTCCATGCCTCTGTAAGTAACAGTCTCAGGTGACCATACACCCTACTGAACAGTCAATGTGAGACACATTTTTCACGTTTGACATCCCCGAATGACATCCCCGTCCATGTGTCACATCCTGCTCAATTCAGATAAATGGATTCTGTACCATTTGCTTATTCAGACAACTTCCATTTTCGTATCATTTGCTTCTCTGATGATGTTCTTTAATAAATAAACTCAAATACCTCGGTTTTTTGGATGTGTTATATTTATTTCGCAAATTTTGTGAGCAGTGTATTTCTTCCAAATGTAAAAACACATATTCTTCTTTCTTAATATCAATATTTTGATCTCTTTCGCAGAGATCTTCTTCAGGATCTATGAGGATAGGAATTTTTTTCCCTCTTCCTCTATATAAATTTACTCACAAGGTTTAGAGTTATAGTGTTTATTATTATAGGGTGTGAGTTATTATTGTTTATTCACGGGATGTGAATTATATTGTTATTTTGTGATGAAGAAGTTAAGAAGAAGAATTTGTGTTTTACATTTGGTAACAACCCATGTCGTATATTAATATTAAAGACAAAAAATGTGGGCGGCAATACAGAAAAATGATAAGAAATATGTAAGGTTATTTCTACGTAATCACTTATGCATGTCTTTACTTAATTAATAACTTTGAACCAGTGAATACTGGATCTTCATTAAACTTAATGTTGATATTTATGAGCACATTGCACTATCTCTTCTTTACATGTTTTTTTTTTTTTATCATTTGAAAAATTCAGTATGATGACATGTTCATGTGGTGCGTGTGTGTTTTCGATTAGATATCTGTAGATCTTAAACTTTTAAAATGGAAAAAGACGACATTTTATTGGAAGTAGGTTTTAAATTCTTTCTTCCCTGTTAATAGCGTAGTTGATTCATAAGTTCCTTGCATTTACTTAGATTTATCACAAGATCTTCTTTGGAGACTAGGCAGCAGATAAAGACAGAAATAACTTCTCTTGTAAATTTCGGCTACTCTCCGTCTTACGTTAGATATCAATGACATACATACATTGAATGTCAACTATTAAAAACATATAACATTTAAAAAATATTTAAAAAGGTATCACCACGTTTCGAACCATCAGCTGTAATATGGTTCTTTATCAAGTGTGTCCATCGTTAAAAAATTGATCCTTCGTGGTTGATTCGTTATCACATCCGTTGGATTCTGGGCGGTGTTGTCCCTGGTGTTGAAAAACTGAAACATCTGAACGGAAATAGAAGTCTGTTCATTGTGTGTCTACGGTTAGGAATCTTTAAATTCCATATTCCAGGACATTGGTTGTTGATAGGTCCTTATTGTAACTCATCACGCACAACTCGTAGAACTTGCAGAGATATGAATCTCGCTTACTACTATAAACAATGGGATTTTCGACATCTAATTCTTGGTGCATATTCCAAGATGTACAGTAAAGCAGTGCGATATGCCATATTTTCCTTCTTTACCGCATACACTTATTCTTTTAATCGCTTTTCAAAACAGCGTTTTGACTGTCCGATATACAGGCATCTATTGTCTTTATTCCCATTCTGATTTTTTACATCGTGTACCATATATGGTATCCTGTTTTTTTAACAAATTATTTCCATTTTTGGAATTATTATCCTTTAACACGTTACTAAATGCCTTTTTTGGTTTGCATGTCTACTTTTCCCAAGATTGGTTTTAAATCTTTTAAACATAACTTTACCGTAGGTTATAGGTACAAATCGTTTTCTGGTGGGATCTTTGTTGATGGCATTTGTGGCATTAACTTCTTTAATAGAAAGATACGCGGTCTTTTTTAAAATGGGCCTTGAAAATGGACCGTAAAAGGAATTTTCGCATTGATGAAACATGTGTTGCCTTCATTTACTTCAGTCTCTCTCTTGCAGCCATGGGTAATAGAAGGAAAAAAAGTTACTCTTTTTAGGAAAAAGTGAGATTTATTCGGGAAGTGAAAAGCAACCCGCAAAAAACAATAGCAGAAATAGCGAGTAGCTTTAATATGTTGCAGTACATTATATGTAGTCATTAGTAAGAAGGAGTCAATTTAAGAAGAATGTTCAAAGTTAGGTTCAAAACCTGTAAAGCGCAGCCGTCAACAAAAGGGAAAATTTGCAGATACGGAAAAGTGAGTAACAATATGATGGGAAACTAGTAAAAAATTGATGAGTCTTTGCTTTTCATTTATCTTAGAACTGTAATTGTGTAATGGATACACAGTATTTTATTCAAACCCTTAAAGTTTCTTAAAACAGGAAATCAAAAAACCTCTATGAAAATGAATACACTACAGTAGAACCTCATTATAATGGGCTGTAACAACCCTGACTAATAAGGACTGAAGGTTTATAACAAATAATTCTTATAAGGGTGTAATGCAGCAGGGTGTACATCAATGAAAGTACAATAGTTAACTATAAAAATTTCTTATTATATATCAAATAAAAAACAGCCTTCAACATAAAATAGGTTGAATTGAAAAAGATGTGTATGTGTTCACTGCATTAATCTTTAGAACAAGAAGGTCCTGGTTCATGTTGATTGCTTACATTCATTGGTTTGAAAAAATAATTTATTTTCTGCTGGGTTTGTTCGATCGATGTTTAATCGCTTGCTTGGAAATGTAAAACTCGTCAGATAAAAATTAGCATCCTTTATTATTATCATAATTTTTTTTTTAAACTGTCCGTTATAATAGGGTCCGTTATAATGAGGTTCTACTGTATTTTGAAATTGATAGTTTTATAGTTATGCATATGTTGAAAAATACATACTTAATACACAAATGTTTATTACGAGTGTTCTTATTTAATTTTCGTTTTAATATATAACAATGGATATCACTCCGTTAAATAAACCAATAATTTCCGCTTGTTCGAATATGATTGAAATTTAATGAGGTTTCGACAACTTAAATGAATTAATTGGATTTAATTATTTCTTTATGAAAATCGAAATATTTGTTTGTCTTTAGGAGATATTACATCGGAAGCGCAGTGGTGCCTCAAGGAATAAATTAAAAATGGAAAAACTCACCAATGAAAAAACGAGTGAGAAAATCCATGTGCCACAAAGAGCGGCCTCAATGAATTTTTTTAAAGTATAAAACTTCAAACTGCGCATTTGAAATGTTAAAAAATAACAATGGATGAGACCGAATTATTCGCAAGTGACATCCTGGAACAGCTGTTTCACGCTCGTTGGCGATCATCAGCCAGGAGAAGTCACTGTAAATAACAAGATCTTGCTACTGAGACTAGTATGAACAGTATGTCGGAAGCGCAGTGGTACCTGAAGGAATAAATTACACAATGAAAAAACTCATCAATGAAAAAAACGAGTGATAAAATTTATAAACTAATGAAGTTTTATCGTTTGTGTGAGTTTTACGATCTTAAACAAAAGAAGTTACTGAAAGAAATTGAAGTGTACTTTTCTCAAAAGCTTGCTCTTTATTTTATTTTGTTTTTATTTTTTAGGCTTCTGATACAAGTATCAGAACCTTACAACCCCGCTTTGTCCGTCCGTCTGTGGACAAGTATCATTAAAATATCATTAAATTATCATTAGCAACAATCACAACAATCGCAACAATTGCGTCTTTGCATGCCCAACAATCACATTTATAATAATAAGGAAATTAAAGCAATATCAATTATATTGTCTTACACGTATCAGAAGATGGGTAAATCTGGCTGACGAGTCCTAGCAAGAACGAAACAGCCGTCCCCGACCATGATGGCTCCGGGGCGCGAAAGCATTCTTTTAGGGCTTCATTATTTCTTTTTATTATTATTATTATTATTATTATTATTATTATTATTATTATGTTTGCATGTTTCAAACCTTGGGTTTCCCCAGCAAAAACAATATGGCGGGTCAAGGACCAAAGCACATACTGCCAAGTGTAAAGACGTGTGCGAGAATGATTAGGGATGTGTGGTTGTGTCCATAAATTTCCTTACTATGCGTGTAGTGTTGAGTACTACAGCCTTCTGCAGTTGTGCATAAGTGTTTTTGTGAAGACCTAGTGTGCTGAGACTGTGGTGCAATGTGTGAGGCACCAGACCAGTGGCAGACAGAACGATGGGTACAACACGTACTCGATCCTGCCTCCACTGCTTCTGGAGCTCGTGTGCTAGATCAGTGTATTTACTGATCTTGTCTGCGTGAGTTTTCTGCATGTTCTTGCTGATAGGCACTGCAATATCAATTAGATAGGTCTGTTTGTTGACCTTATCAACAAGTGTGATGTCTGGTCTGTTGTGATGTATGGTTTTGTCTGTGTGAATGGGGCGGTCCCAGTATAGTTTATATGAGGGTGA
>JAFIDM010000006.1:8061418-8074495 GCA_023159025.1 Thereuonema tuberculata | reverse complement strand
TTGTTCTTTTGTATTTCAGTGGAGAAGCCCCCGACGATCTTATTTCGCCACCAGCTGGGTCCGATTGCCCAGAGCAATGAAGGCAAATTGATCGTGTATCCTGGAACCATCCTCCACCTGGAGTGTCTCTGGCTCAGGAAGTATGGAACGCCTCACTGGGAAATCAACCACTCGTACAGGAAATACCCAGAAGGTTAGTAACCCACTTGGAGGTCCTGGAAATTGACTAATTCCAGCTCTCGAGCAAATTACGGTCGCGAAACAATCGAAAACCCTATTTTTTTTCTTTTTTATTTCAGTAACATTAGATTAGGATAAAAATTTAACATTATAAAATGGCTATTGAAAAAGCAATAATAAATGATTATTAAACAAGGTAATTAATGCTTTTAGATTGTGTCAAAAGCAAAGCGGTCTCAAAATATGCACAATTGTATAAACAAAATAATACAAAGCAAGAGCATATAAATGCAAGACCGTTCCTTTATGTTTTATAGGCTAACTGTAACGTAGGGGCCGCTAATACAATGCTTAGTACATCATTTGGATATGTTAAAGAATTTATGAAACAATACGTTTGTAAATATTAACAATGACGTCGTGTTGGCAATTGTTAGTATTGTTATATATGAAGCATCATTATTATTACTGTGTTAATTGTTATCATTATTACTAACACTGCTATGGAAAACGTTAATTTAGAGGGGTCAGGGGGTGGTCTTACAGGTCTGATTTTTTTTACGCGGTCACCAAGTTTTTGATGCTGAACACAATGGTGAAGGTTTCATTCTAATATCGCTAACCGTTTGGCCGCTACAGTGTGTGACATACAGACAACACAAAAGAAAGAGCGGTTCTCTATGTTAACATGGGACCGCTAAAAAATGAATGAAAATAAAAATAATAAAGTGTAATTTTCTGACTATTAATATCTTTCTTAAGACTGAAGAACACTATCTATCTATCTAGGACATAGCCCTCTGCGATTCTACCTTTACGGGATTTGGTGAAAGTGAGAAGGCTAGTCCGACGTTTGCCCTTTACTGACTGAGCAAGCAAAGTGTTCCACTTGAACGTTTTTCTTATCTGTACATTTGGGTGTTGTACGCGAATCACGTTAAAACGGTTGGATGGATTTCAATTAGTTTGTTCTTCAAAAAGGCCCCTCTCTCCCTTTCCTCAAAAAGGCCCCTCTCTCCCTGTCCCCATCGCTGTCCTCACTGCACAATGGACAGCTGAATATATATCTAGTTAAGAACGATAAACATTAAATACCTTTGTTATGTGACTATAAGTAGTAGAGGCCTCCTTGCCATCACTGCCTTGAGGAAGTAAGAAGGTCCAGTCTGAGCTTGATGGACGGGATTGAATTTTTAGGTCGGGATGGGACGGGACGGGATTTTTTTTTCCCTCCCAAAAATCGGGACGGGATTGTCCTTCCTTCAGTAAATAGGAAATAGTTGTTCGGGTTTTGAAACTTGATATGGATGACAATAATAATAACAAACAAAAACATTTTATACCTTGCAAAACTTTTTACCATGTATCTTCATCTTTATCATGTCGATCGCTAACGCCATGACGAAAACATTTTATTGTTGATGTAATATTGGGAGGTAGAAGGAAAATAAATAGTCCAAAGTATTTCTCAGTGATTTATTGTAGTCTGCAGTTGCCAGGATTAATAATCCCAGCATTATTAAGCCTTTTGTTGAATTTAAATAAATCGCGAAATCCCATCCCGAAGAAATCCCGAAGTAAAGCAAATCCCGCCCGATAAACAGGATTATAATTTTCCCGAAAATTTCCCGAAATATCGGGTCCCGTCCATTCCTAATTTCATGTGGTGAGTGGGTGTGGCTGAAGAGTCCATAAAAAGGATGAAACGGCCGTCCCTGACTCTCACCAATGAAAGTTCAGATACTTTTCATCGCGCCACAGATCTGAATAAATATTATTAATAAGTTGGATTTCAATATTGTACTGCGTGTATTGATTAAAATTAAAGTTTAAATTGATGTAATTGATATAAAGGAAAATGATGTCATTTGGTTTTTCGAATAAACAATACAACGCTTCCGGAGCGATGAGACTAATAAGTAAATAATATGGATTTAATAATTTGTTTCACTAAACAAAAACAAACAAAAAATCTACAATTTTTATTCAGCAGAGAATATAATTAAAAAAATGGAGAATTTTCATTTGTGCTGTTTTCACGACTATAAAGAAAACCCGCAAGAATTTAAATTTTGTTCAGGAATTTCTTGTTCTTTAACCATTCAGAGTAAATATAAAAGCAGAAATTACCGCAGTTTTGAAGCAAACTGTGGAGGTTCCTTGTAAATGCTTTATTGTTTTAACTGAAAGTTTCAATTTTATAAACAATGATAAATTACTATGTTTTAGAAAGATTGTTGGAATGTACACTAATTTTCGAAATTCTTGTGCCTACTTTAAGTTTCTTGTTTTTATTACTTCATAATAATGTAATGCTATTGGTTTGCAGGATGGACGACCGATCCAGGTAGGTTGTCAGAGCTCGAATATCGTCTCTCCATATATCACGCCCAGAGAGATGACTCTGGCACCTATACATGCGTTACTCCCAAAGGCCATCGCCATAGCGTGGACATTATCGTCCGAGGTAAGTTGTTCCTTCCATCCTTACTCACTTTCAGTGAATTTTAACCTTGTTCTCTGTCTATAAACCGCGTCACAACAGATCGTTTAAGTACTGATAAATTAACCATTCATCTTAGATCGCTAGATAAAACATGGCGTCCATTTGACTTATCCACAGCCACTTGAAAATACAAGTTAATACACTGTTTTTTTGTGCCATCATAAACAACGTATATGACAACACAGTTTCAAAAACCGACTGCTGTGGCTGTGAGAGTACCCGAGTACTACAGCAAATGTTGGTTTTCTTTGAGAAAAAGACCAATACATATATAAACGTATGGGTCGATACGGAAGTCATGTTTTTTATCTGCCAAACATGCGGCAGTACTGCAATTCCAGAGTACACGTTTGAAAGCTTGTTGGATGTGCTTCTTATTGGCACCACTAATATAGGTCAGTGAAGGAACGTCATGAGAGCAAGTGGAAAATACGTCTTTAGAAATCATCGTTTAATAAGGCAATGCATTACAGCCATGGAAGAAAAAGGAACACAGGAATGCTCAATACATAAAGTAATATCCAAGATTGTCGACCATACGTTGGGAACTGCAATCA
Source organism: Thereuonema tuberculata (assembly GCA_023159025.1). NCBI lineage: Eukaryota > Metazoa > Arthropoda > Chilopoda > Scutigeromorpha > Scutigeridae > Thereuonema > Thereuonema tuberculata. Next base: position 8,071,252 of record JAFIDM010000006.1, on the reverse strand, counting down.
TTCTTCATGATAACGCCACATGTCAGACAGCAGCTTCTTAACAGGCATTGTTATGTCGACGGGGTGGAAAGTCTTGGAACACCCTTCTTATTCGCCAGACCGGAATCCATGCGACTTTGTTGGATTCCAAAACTCAAGCTGCAATTGCGTGCGAAACGCTTGCGAACAAAGATGACATTTTGACGGTGTTTTGGCGAGAAGTCATATGCAGCCAATGGTATGCCCCGCTTTCCCAAATGAAGGCAACATACGGAGGGCAATCATGGAGATTACTATGAGGTATGTTGGCAATGTGTATTGAGCATTCCTATGGTTCCTTTTTCTTCCTTGGCTACACTGCATTGCATTATTAAACGATGATTACCAAATACACTGCAGCTTGATTATAACGCGTTTATATCGCGAATTCGGATATAACGCGATTTGGTCTTGGACCCCGTCTATTTTGGAAAAGGTGTATAATTGTAAAATTGCAAAATTTTCCGTTTTTTCGCCTAAAATCAAATCAAAGAGGTAAATTAATATGCTTGTTTCCTTATTATTTACAGTAATTAAGACTCTATACCCACCCTAAAGTCACGAAAATGCATCAAATACAATATATTTTTTAAAAAATAACAGAATTACGGACTTTTTCGTTTAACCAAAATGAATATCAAGATCTATTTTTCTGCCAATGACAACCAGTTAAGAGGCCCATGTAATCTAATAGGCGTATGAATACCTAGTTTCGATTCACGTGACTCGTCGTTTGTACAAGATGCCAAGATGGCGGCGCCAAATCGATTTTGGCTAATATAACCTATCAAAGTGTTGAAAAGGCAATGATTTATGTATTTATAAATATAAAATTCTCTCACATAACTCTGAATGATGTAGGTAATCGCGAAATGACCATTTTAAATCGATTTGGAATCATGTGGGCGATAATAAGGTGCGATATACGACATTTGACGTCGCGAAGTAAAAAAAGTTCGATTATATCGCGGTTATACCGCGATCTTCGAGATTTTGGATCCGAAAGATCGCGTTATAACCGAGCTTCTGCGTACGTAGTTTCTACTTGCTCCCATGACGTTCTTTCACTGACCCAGACCAAGTGGTCCCAATCAGAATCACATCCAACAAGATTTATTCTGCAATCGCACTGATGCCTCATATTTGAAAGATAAAAAATAGTTTCCAAGACTTCCGTTACGGCCCATGTATATCTTAAAGAAGTTTTAAAGTTCAAGAAAGCCCATCTTAGTGTTTTGGGGTTTTTTTTCCCCTTTATTTTGAGAATTTTAAGAAAAACATCAATATGAACCAATCTGTATTTTTTGAATATTTTTCAGGTTTATATCAGATTGCACGCGATAACGGTAGCCGTTGATTTGTATTTTAGCGATTAAAAAAAAATTACTTCTGCAATCCTACATTAAAAAATGAATAGTGATGATATTCATAATTTAATATTTTTCAACAACAACGATTTATTTATTTAATATTTTATTAAGTTTTTCTCGTTTTATATTAACTCCATTTTGTTATTCACTGGTTACGAATTAACTTATTTGAAGATTACTATTCTTTTGTTTTTCAAATGGATAGTTAAAAGTTTAAAATTACTGTTTAATACCACAAATATATTTATATAAAGATAACTAATAAATAACTGATGTTAAATTCTAAGCCAAGTTGTAATGAAAGGAAGAACTGTTGATTTGTTTCATCGGTTATAGCTAAATAGTAGATGCTAATCTTGTTAATCTAACTGGCGCCTGAACGTTAATCCACGTGGATTTGAGTTAATCTGTTGATGATCTTTCCTTTTCAGCCGTACACTGTCCTCGTATTCCAGAGCGGCCGGGCCTTCACGTGAGTAATCCGAGTAACAAAATGAACACCAAGGTGGTGTTCTCTTGCAAAAATGGCAATGCGCTTATTGGAGCTGAGCAGGCCACGTGTCTCCCTTCTGGCAACTGGAGCTCCCCGCCCCCTGCCTGCGAAAGTAAGTACTAAATTGAGATTAATAGTTAGGCCTTAGTAAGGAGACGTTATGTATAAATAGTGCTTGCAAGTTAATATACACTGAGTGGCTACTTTATTAGAGACAGCATACTAATAACGAATTGGTTCTTCTTTGGTTTTGATCACAGCCGTAATTCTTTTAATATTGTAACAGTTTCTAAGTAAATATTTTTAGAAATCACTCATTTGTATTTTTGTAGAAATTGTTTATCTTATTTAAAAAAGATATTTGTTTTATTCATTTTAATCGTTAACCATTACTTATTTTAAATCATTCGTTTTCTATTTTCTAATTACTGATGTTCTGTTTATTTTTAAATTCTTTTCCGTTGCAGCCGTGGAATTAGTAAATTAATTTAAATTCGTTATCGTTTTAGCCAATTATTCTGTACATTTTTAATTAATCTTCTAATCAAATTCATCATAATATAAATTTTACGTAATTTATAAAAACCAATGTTTTTCATTAAATAAATTAATTCAGTTCAGCTTCGCCCCATAAATGTTCGATGGGGTTGAGATCAGATGTCTAAGTCGGCCAATGAAGCAAATGGAAATCAGAGTCATTTTCAGTGAACCAATCCGAGACCAATCGAGTACGGTGACAGGGTGCTTTGTCCTATTGAAAGTGGCCATCTGCGTCGGGGAACACTACAGCCATAAACGGGTGCACCTGGTCGGCAACAATGTTGACGTAGCCCGTGGTATTAAGAGATGTTTCCAAGGGTATTAGGGGACCAAGTGTGTCCCAGGAGAACATTCCCCAGACCATTATTTCACGTCCACCCGCTTGTCACTTGGCAAGACGGGTTCATGGATTCGTGCTGCCTGCGCCATTTTCTCATCCATGAGCATGGTACGAACAAATAAGCGCACGAACAAATAGAATAAAAGTAAGATTGGATATTCGGGGACCAGCAGTAGTCCAATGGTTAGCGTTCCTGACTGCCAGGACGAAGGTTCTCGGTTAGAATCCCATGCAAGGCGAAAAAAATGGAAAAAAAAAAAGAAAATTTTAATCTGACTTTCTCAGCAAGGGAAACTAATAATTATCAATTGCGCCGGACAGACAGAGAAATAAAAGATTTTAGTAATATAGATTCAACCAAAGAAAGTAAAGCAAAAAACCGATAAAAAAAAATAGAACTAAAAAATAATGCGTTTTCGTTTCTTGTTACCGATAAAAGTATCTCAGTTACAATAATTTTTTTACAAAAATAAAGGAATTATCGAAGTTGCCCATAAAAGGAACTGTTGCTTTTCGAAAGTAATGCTATGTTTCTTTCCAGAATATAGATATTTAAAACTCAGTATTTTCTACAAAATACATACCTTTACATAGTACATGCTTTACATACATACAAACATACTGTACCTTAAATTCAAATTATTGTACAGGATGTATCAGTTAGAACCGGTCACTTTTGCAAACAACAGCAACAATCAAATGGTCGATGTTGGACAATGTTGATTGTGGTATTTGAACCTTTGAAAGCATTGTTTTGTTGCAACACAAACAATGTCTTCAAATTTTTTCTTGCTTGCAGTCATTGTTTGACGTTTCGGAGAAAAACCATATTCCTCATATAATAAACGTCTTGCTGAAGAGATGTTGTCTTTCGATTCGTAAATAAACTTAATGACAAGTTGATTTGACGTCAACCGGAACGCACCATTTTGCAGCTTGCCATTTTAAATTATCACACGGTCACTAATGCGCGTTCAATGTCACGAGATGCTCGTACTGATGTCAGATGTACAGTATATCCATTGTTGCGCATAGGTGTCCGTTTTGTGTCAGGATACTGTTATTCTTTTGAAAACGTATAAACTGCTCTCGAAAATGGCTACCGGGTTGACCGAGTCCAACTGTATGTCATTCTACATTAGAAAAAAATTTTCAATTTTCATTAAATTTATTGAATGACGATTTCATTTTATTTCCGATATTAAAAAATAAAATATCGGCATTTTTGCATATTTGCATTTTGTGGTGCTTATTTTAGAAGATCTTAAACTAATCGTTTAAATTAATAGTTTACTTAAATATGAAATATTTTATTAATGTGCCTAGTATTAATGCAGCAATTTCGACAAATCAAATTGCCCATATAAAGCCAGATTATGTATTATATAATTAATTAAAAACCGGAATTTGAGGAAATAATTATTTTTATACCAAACAATTTTAGTGTTTTCCATTTTTTGTTTATTTCTGATACCATATAAGAACAATAGGTGGATGCCCGATTTTTTATTTACATTTCAAAATGGCGTTGTTGACTCCGGAAGTGGCTTGTCCTTATAGCGCTTTTAGCTTTATCGTGAATTTCCATTACATAAATTATTTACTTATTATTAATGATACAAAACACATCTTCTTTTTTTCTTCGCAATATTTCGCAGTTTATTGTCTTTTAACTGATTCATCAGGCTTAATATACGGAAAAACTTTTCGTAAGATCAGTAACGAATCTGGTAATAATATATACAATTAACATCATTTCAACATTTTAAATCTCTATATTCTTACAATAATGAGTTTGGTAATAATACTAATAACATTTCAATCTTCCATATTATTATTACAAAGGATTTTGTTCTTACAAATTATTACAAAGGATTTTGTTTACAAATTATTGGAATTTTTTCAAATTTTTACAATTGTTTTTAAATTTATCTAATAGTGTTTGGCTAATTTCTACTCCTTTATATTTGTTAAAACATTTAAAAGTGTTTATAACACATGCCTCCAGGATGAACCTAGTGTCTCTGTCATAAACATTTCTATACATTATTTCAACTATCGGATCAGGGTTATGATTTAATTTTATACAATGATAGGCCCAATCAGAAACATTCGGGTGGTTATTGCGGAAAGCAGCTACGTGTTCATTCACTCGTTCCTATGTGTTTTGTATCTTTAATAATTATTAATTGCATATTGAGTTTGAATATTAGAGAATTATTTACTTACTTTATTTTACAGAATTATTACATATTTTGATGATTTATTTCGTCTTAAGAAGGCGGTAATTTATCAAAATTGAGGGTATTCCGGAGTCAATTGATTTGGTTACACAGAAAGTAGATTTAGATGCCATCCACTTGAAAATAATGACGTCTCAAATCGATCGGGAATGTTCGGTAGGATTCGGAATAGGGTCGGATTTCTTACAGATTTGGGAAACTTCTAAAAAGAGTTGTAAAATAAATAAAGGCCACTTGATTTGTTTTTATGATAATAATGTATTGTTTTTAATAAACGTAAAATTTTGGAAACTCCTCTATTGGATATTTTTATATTGGTACCGAATTGTTTTTTTTTATTTATTTATTTATTTATTTTTCCATTGTTTAGTTACTAAATCACAGATGCCTAACAACTTCCTTTGTAAGCTTATTGTATCCAAATATCTTTAACTTTTCAGTTACAAAAAAAAGGAGAAAATTCTTTTTGATAATATTAAGTAATTGCTAGGATTTTTTTTTTTTTAAGAAGTTGTCTATAGCGTTTTTAGTGAAGTCCAAAAGCCTTAGGCCATAGTTTTTGTTGGCTAGCCAAGATCATTTACCTTAGCGCCGATAAACTTTTCGAATCTGTCGTTTGTTTATTGTCATCATAAATTTCCTTGATTGCCACTTGGGGTCAGCAGTGTTAGTCCTATCTTCCTCCGATAAAGCCAACCAATCTCCAATCGACTTTTCCATTGGTTGAAATTTCAACCAATTATGAGTAGTTGCTAGATGAGTTTCGAGTACGACGCTTCCAGAATTCCTTTTTTTTGATCCCGTCTGTGTCTGAAACAACTCGACTTCTACTGAACGATTTTTAGGAAACGTGGTATGTGGTTAAATTACGAAAGTTTGGGAACATTCAGATCAGATTAAGTTTTGTTGAATTGTAATGATAAGAAAACTTGAAATAACTTAGGCTTACTTTCCGTAAACTGTTTTACAGAATTTTTTTTTTCTCCTTTTATTAGATATTTTTTTAAATAGTCAAAAAAAAAAGAAGTTGTTTATTAAGTCTTACTATTTGTAATCATATCAAAACATGTAGAATTAGTGGATTAGCTAAAAGGGTTAATTTTAATGATATCCTTGTTTATGTTCTAATGCTATTTTTTTAGGGGGGGGGGAGATTCGTTTTTTTACCTGTAATGATTTTTCGACAAGGATCACCTAGAAAAAATTTAAACTATAAAAAGTTAGATAGTCTTTTGTCCTTAAATATTCATACTAAGTTACAAGAAGATCTAGTCAGCGGTTCAAAAGACTTTAGAAAAGACACAGAAAGTGATTTTATGAGCCTCAGTTTTCTAGAAAGCAGATTAAAAAGAACAACTAGGTTAAAAAAAAAAAATTGTGCTAAAGCATAAAAGTAAGGGCAACCCACTGAACCCAAATGGACATTGAACGTATGAATCAATTTCAAACAAGAGATAACGAAAAAAATTTTTTTTTTTAAGAATTTTTAGTTGCTTAAATTTGGAATCTCCGAAATATACTATGTCAGTTTCCTTAAAAATAAAATGATAATTGACCTATTATTTAAAGCGAATCGCTGGAAAAACAAAACAAAACAAAGACTCAACTCAAAAGCTCATAGTATGCCGTAATTATTTGCATACAAGAACAAAAATTCCTACGGTGTTTGGGCCTCTGAACACGATAGTGAAGTCCGTTTGCCGATCTGACCTTCCGTTCGGGAGTATTTAGGACAGACACGGACGGACGGACAGGACAAACTCAATAACACCCATATTGATCACTTAAAAAACATTGAGAGTTTATGATGGTATAGAAAACTACAATTCCATTAATTTATTTTGTTTTAAAACTCTTACATTATATAAATCAAAGGTCTATAATACGAAAAGTAACAAATATAATTGAATGCTTCTGTATCTCTGCAAAACACATCAGTTGTAGATTTGTTTTTATATAATATTTTTTCATTTTTCTTTCTTAAAGAACCTCATCACAGACATTTGATCAGTGTCTAAATACGATTAATAACTGCACACAAAATACACCTCAAAAATGAATACGTTTTGTTTGATGTAAAATGTTGGATCTGGTAGCCCAGTAGTTGATGCGCTCAACTACTGACTGGAGGAGCCGGGTTCAATTCCCGCCCAGTGGTCGTTACTCTTCCAGACGAACACTGGGGTTACCCAGACCTCTGTCAAATGAGTACCGGGTTTCCTACTCGAGGTTTAAAGGTGGGACGGGCGTCAAAGTAACCATCCGACCTCAAAAAAATAAATACAAGATCTTGCAGATAAGGGATAAAGATCCCAAATGATATACGAATATAAAGTAACGCAGATTTTAAAACCAATTTTTCGAAATTTATATTTAGATTTCAGAATTCATTTAAGGCAGTTCGTATACTTTTGTAAAAGTGATTCTCCATTTATCTTCTCACGAGGAACATAACGTTCCAAAATTCCCTTGGAACACATGGAAGACAAGAGACAGGAAATCACCTCCTTAATGAACCATAGTAAATAGAATTAAATGCGTGGGAAGTTCACTAACCTCGTTTCAGTTTTCTCTCGATCTCATTACTAATAACAGATCCTTCGAATTTGTTATTATACTTACTTCTTGGTGAAACAAGAGCATTGTATGAATAACGCTACGTCATGTCGTCATACAGCTACTGAGGCGCCTTGCTTGTGTTTCTGATAGTAAAGTACAGTCGGACCTCTATTTAACGAAGTCGCTAAATCCCGAAAAAAAAGTTCGTTATATGGAAAATTCGTTAAATAAAGATTCACCTTTTAAAATTACTTAAACTACATAAAACAGATTTAAAATACATAAACAATAAATATTATTAATAAGGTAATAATTTTAATGACATAAAGCATGCATTACCATATGGGTATTTAAATTTTACTAATAAAATCTGTTAATTTTGTCTGAGTCTTTTTTTTGAAAAAGTGTTTTCGCTCATAGTATGTCTCGCATCTTTGCAATTGACCCAAAACCCCTTCACGCGTATTTTCTTCAAAATGTAATCCGCGTCGGTTTCAAATGATTTTAGCATTTCATCATACGAAGGTTTTTTGATTTCGGCATCATGATATTTCCATTTTCCTCATCTTCATCTTCATCGCAATTCATAGCTGTATTGTTTTTTTTATTTTTCACACTGTCCAAAATATCTGATTCAGTTAGTGTTTCCGAAGTCTCAACTTCAAAATCAAGTGAAAGATAATCAGCACATCATCGTTAATTTCTTCTTTTTCCCTCAGCTATATCCATATTTCTTTTATTTCCTCTAAGGGAAAATTAATAATAAAAACATTTCAAAGAGAAAAAAAAATAAATACCACGAAAAAGTTCATTAAATAGAAAATGCACTTCGCTATTTGGAGGTTATTTTACGAAGAAATTAGCAAAATGTTCTTGGTTCCAAAGAAAAGTTCGAAAAATAGAGAAATTCGCAAAATAGAGGTTCGCTAAATAGAGGTCCGACTGTAGATAAAATTATGTTTTTATTTAAGATATCTCTCATTGTTTTTAGTTACTGTGTGTAATTCATTGGTTTCAGACTTTAATTAGTGGAATTATTCTTCCTTGACTATTTTCTCCGATATGTAATGCCCGATATTAAGGACGGGCGATATGTTTTGACTACACAATTTCAAGTTTTATATTGCATTAAATGTTTACTTCCCATTCTGAAAAAAAATTTTCTCACAACATTTATTTTCTAAGTTTTAGCATAGCAAACATTTTTCAAATGTGTTCGACATTAATCACAAACACGGATTGCTTTTTAAGAAACATCAAATCAAATGCACAATAATGAAAGATTTGCACCCTGAGCGATCACTGACGGGACTCTGGGGCGGCCGTTTCTGCCTTCTTAGGCGTCCTTAGCCAGATTTACCCTCAGCTTACCGATCACCGAGGGTGAATCTGGCTGAGGACGCCTAATAACGCAGAAAAGGGCGTTTCCCGTCAGTGATCGCTCAGGATGCAAATCTTTTATTATTGTGCATTTTGATTTGATGTTTCTTAATTTAACACAAGCACATTAGACTTTATTTTTACATACTGCTTTTTGTTAAGAGATGGAAATAAAACTCGGATCAGAAACAACAGCGTTAATCCGAGACAAAACTAAACATATCCAATAGTTGAACAACACCAGTTACTCTCTTGATTCCATCTCAAGCCCAAACCGATCGTTTGCTGTAAAATTTACTTATTTCGGCGTCCTTCATAACCACCCGAAGTTTGTCTGTCTAATTTTTGGTTAGTTTATATTTGTTCTGTCCTTTGAAGTCGGGAATCTTATCTTCTTGAAACCTTGTATAAAGATGGAGCTTTTCAAATTTTCGTACACTTTTATATGAAATACTTTCTTTACAATTTAAAATTATATGAATAGTAACCTCTTATTTGTAGCCCTGCTTTCAAAATTTCATTATTAACTTTATATAACTTCCAAGAGTGGTATCTACGGTCAGGATTTTCATGATTTTGTTTGGTTTTTTTCTGAGCTTCTAATCCACTTTTTAAGTACATAAAAATACTTAATATGTTATTTATTTAAATAATATTGTTTTTATGTTGACCTTTGGGTTTTAGAGCAAGTTTTGACACTTTAAGTTTCAGAATACATTTTAGAGCTTTTAATTTTAGAGCATTTTTTTTTTTTTTTTTTTTTAGCTTTGAACATATTTTCATGTCTTTTAGTTTTGTGCATATTTTTGCTTTTACTTTGCGCATATTTTCGTTTTTAGCTTTAAGCATATTTTCGCTTTTACTTTTGAGCATATTTTTGCTTTTAGTTTT
>JAFIDM010000006.1:8038292-8059857 GCA_023159025.1 Thereuonema tuberculata | reverse complement strand
GGCGAGGTTATGGCGAGTGAAATGGTAAATGTAAAGCGGCTATTAGAGAGCGTCTTTATTGTTTGCCCACAGTCGATGCGCGGGATTCAAAATAATGCGACCTACTCAACTTTTTTTTTTCTTTTTTTTTTTTAAATACATAAAAAAAATAATCAATCTATTCCAAATTCCTTATTAATGTTATTCAGCCTTTCACTTTGCAGACGCGTTACTTAGATGACGTCACATATCCTTCCGCCTTCTGACTTTAAATTGCTCTAACATTTCCTATATTGTGATTGATGGCAAACAAAACAATTCAAAATTTTATTAATAATAAGAACCTCAAAGAAGTGAAAATCTACTTTCTTTAATATGGAATTTTTTTTAATTTCTTCCCCCCCCCCCCATTTTTTTAAAAAAAAATTATAAATACAACAAAAACGAAAAGCCTATGTTTATGTTCAAATTTTAATATTTACGAAATACAATCAGTAAAAAATTTGCACTTTCTGATCAAAATGAATTAAATTCGCATTTATATTAATTGGCTTAACTAAGATTTAATATTCATGGTTTAAAAAAATGAGACATTAAGAGAAACGGAATTGTTCAATTCCAGTACTTTTCTGTAGAAGTTTTTGACGTCTTCCCTGCGACAAAGAGCCACAAGGAGTAATCATCAAATGCAACAGATGGATCGTTTCTTGTCAGTAAATGAGTACGCCAAGTTTGAAGAAGATGTGTCCACAGGTTATAAAGTTGTTAGTGGAGGAGAGGGTGAAGTTCCGAATACATTTTGATGCGGTAAACAAGATGGTGTTGGTAATAAAGTTGGCTAATAATTACCCCAATTCTTCACCTGCCATCATAACCCCTCTACCTCAATCGCGCTTGAATGGATTGCGAACAAACAAACAGCACATTTTGTTTTATACTGTAGATCAGAGGTGTCCAAACTACGACCCGCGGGTCAGATCCGGCCCGGCAGGTGATTTTATCCGGTCCTCGAAAAAATGTATATCGAAAATTGAAATGAATTCAAAAATCATATTTGATAAAAAAGGGAAAATTTTTTAAAATATTATAAATAGATTTAGTCATATTTGCTTAGTATCGTTGTATTTGTAATTAACTATAAAAAATTTTATTCAGTGTTGTCTTTTCACAATGATATTTTATAATTTACATATTAAAGTGCCCCAACCCGATGGATTATGATCCAATCCGGCCCCTTCGGCAAAAAGTTTGAACTCCTCTGCTATACATAATTATCACAAGTTAGATCTTAAAACAACGGAACATACAAGCTTTGTTTCATGGATAGAGGGATTTAATCATGATAAAAAGCAATTAGAATTTTTTGTTATTTACGTTTCTTTTGAATGTTTTTCTTCGAAACTTGTTTTTCATTCTTTTCACGGCATACACGCTCCACGGATAGATACCGTCTACGTCTTTCTCTTTGTGGGGCGCGCAAAGTAAACAATTGTAATGATTTCCCTTTCAGTCGAAAAGAGGGTTGGAATTTAAGGGAAGACTGGAGAAGACCTCTCCAAGTGATTTCCGCAGCCTTCGAAAGGAAAAGTGAGACAGAACACCGCGATTTCAAACCTACACCAACTTTCGAAGCATCGCAAAGTTTCACAGATGGTGGCTCGACCATCCTTTCTCCTTATTCTAGAATCGTAACAATGGGAGTGATGGGATGGTTACGCGAGTAAATGCGGTAATTTCAATTTTAAAATTAGCTTTCATCACAATTGAAGGAAAATGGAAGTTAATTGTTTTCATGACCTTTATTTTTTCTTTCTGTCTTTGACTTTGTTGTTGAGTTCGATGCAGGGGAGGAAGAGTTGTGAGACCTATTACGTCCAAGTTCTTGTCGGAGGAAAGAGAGATTTGGACAACGAAATTTACGCCAAAACAGATTTTCGTGAATTTGCCTTAATCGAGCTTGTTTCGTCTCCACTCCGATTAATTAATTAATTAAAACGGCTGGTGCAGCGCGCATGCGCCGACGTTATTTACGAACCTCCGGGTCGACGTTCCACTCGGGGTCTGTAAATTTGAGCGGGAGGATTAAGGTGATTCGATTCCCGCCCGCCTCCCGTCACACCAAATGACCATTTAATTCAGTGAGGCTCTTAACTTTGAAGCACCGCCACTGGGAGGCGCGCCTAATGAAGCTCCACTCGTGACGTCATCGCCATTACTAAAATGGGATTAAGACCAGACATACACACACACACTCGAAAATTAATGAATTTCTTGAATGGAAAGTGAAATGGCTTCCGTTTCACGGTGATGGGTAGACATAAATGACTGAAATAAAGGGAATTTAAGAATAATTAAAGTCTTATTTACAGTTTCTCTGCTTTTCATGTCGTAGAAACAAAAAATGGCCGATAATTTTTGTTCTTCGTTTCGGGTTTTCGAAACCACTTTTGCTGGTTTCTCATCGGAATGCTTCAATGTAAGAAAGTTCTTAATAGTATTTCTTGGAATAGATTAGTAAACGGGAGTGTTTTTGCTGTATTTTAATGTCCTTAATGAACCATTTTTGGCCAAAAGTGTAGGTAGTTACTGAAACAAATCTCTCTTTAATTTTATTTCTATATAACATTTAATTATACTATAGTTAAATGTAATAAATGTATTAACTACACTATAATAAATATATAAATAATCTATATTACTAAAATCTTTTATTTCTCTGTCTATCTGTCGGCGCAATTGTTAATTTCCTGTGAAAAAATTACTACAATGAAACGTTCGCGACGGGAATCGAACCTGCAACCTTTCGATCCGGAGTCAGTCGTCTTATCCATTAGGCCATGGGGACTACATTCAAATTATTCTTTCTTATCACTCCTTTTGTGTGTGTGTGTGTGTGTGTGTGGCGCAATGAGAGAAGAGCCATAGAAAAAAGAAAATAACTCATTAATTTTAGCCTACAAGACTAAAATTTAAATTTCAATGTTCATTGTTTTAGCTTCTCTCCGTCAAAAATCTCTCCGCGCTATCAAATAATGAGTTCATTCAAAAGGAATAAAATAAAGGAATTACTTTTTGCCGTAACCGCTTGGAATCGATTCTTTTTGGGTTATCTCATATTTACCAGGGGGAGACAGGAGGATGGTCTAGTTATATATAATTATATATAAATTTGTATGTGTATAAATTAGATATCACAAAATATATTACAATAGATGTGTAGATACGTACAGACTTATAAATACGTATAGATATATACAGGGTGTTCCATGTAAAAGTAGCCTGGCTCCAAACGGCTCTGAATTATGATTCCAACCTTCTTTTGTTTGTTATTTTCATTCCCATGATCGTCATCAGAGGGCTCTTTTCCGTATATTTTTCTATATTTCCCCAATCACTGTGATGTACATTTCGTTTCCATTTCAATCATTTCCTATAAAAATTTAACCAATTTATTATAATTTAAAGTATACATAATACCCTTTATTATATTACGATAAGCCATACTACGCTACATTGTCCTACCATACTATATTATGCTCTCCTGTATATTGTACTACACTACATTACAGTACCGTATACCATACTATCTTATATTTCAATACCTTGTACCACACTATGCTATACTGGACTACCACATACCGTACCATAGTATACCTTAGCAATAACTCGCGAACATTAAAAATTGTGAAATACTCGCAGGGTCCTCGAATGTTGGATTTACTAATAATTCTTTTTCTTTTTTCAGATGTAGAGTGTTCCGATACGATACCTATCAACGATCGAGCTCTACGTGTCAATATACTTAGCCGCGATGTTGGGGGAACGGCAGCCTTCAGTTGTGCACAGGGCTTCGGTCTGCGCGGTCCCAGCGAAGTCATCTGCGAGAGTAGTGGACAGTGGTCTTTGCCATTGCCTCACTGCGAAGGTAAGATTTGTTGAAGCATGCATCCCGCCGATTTTGTTCTCATCGTAATAGGATCCTCTTAAATTGATAGCAGTAACATAGGATGTCCCAGGAGGACAAGTCAATAATATGAAAGGCCGTAGTTTCGATTATTTTAAGAAAAAGTTTATATAAACCTGTGTATTGTCCCTAGCGGTTTCAGCTTTGAGATACAGCTTTGAATGTACGATGCAAATTATATATAATCATATGAAACGTACTGTTTATACTAATGTATTGTTTAAAATATTCAAGTGACAAATTTGTTACAGTTAATAATATTTTTTTAGAAAATCCACCGTCAACATCGATGCACTATAGAATTCGTTCTTTAGATAGCAGCGCATTAGTGCGGAAGAGAAGAACACTATTGCTTTTAAATTCAAAATACATTCAATTAACTTTATCTCGGAACCGTACGGAATATAATATAAGTTCCCTTTGTTTTTCCTTTAGAACGATCGATATTGTGAACTCCCAGAATATTGATGTTTCTTTCTGGGACATACTGTATAGCCTATTTTGGAAGTAAGATGTCAATTTAAAAACGTCATTCGTTTCCAGTTTTGTAGGTCTTTCTTTATTGATTAGTGTTTACTTTAATTACTTAAACGACCTGTTAACAGTAAAAGTAGTTTTTGGTTATTTACGTACAGTAGAATGTCGATTATCCGATACGTCAATTATCCGTCGCCCTCCCAAAAAAAAAACAACATTACAGAACCTACTTTTAGTGCACTGCAATATTACACGTTTAATTCATTTGTTTCCGATTATATATTCGCAGATATATGAAATATAGCAGAGGAATAGTATTAATTGATCATTACAGGAATTAAAACCATTTCCTAAATCAATTATTTTTTTAAATCCTTCATATTTGAAATTATAATAGTACCTTATGTACTTATATTTCATTTAGGCCTAATTTATTATACAAAATATATATTCTCATTTATGTTAGATTATACGGACTATTTCGATTGATTATATTGTGACGTTCTACTGTATTTATTTATTTATTTAATTATTGGTAAGGTTTAATCCAATTAGAGGACATAGATGAATACAAATAATAATACCATCTGTCAATTTAATAAATATAAATAAATTACTATTTTTTTATGATTTTAAATTTTTATTTTTTTTACTTACGTAATAAGATATATTAAAACTACTTTTTTTTTTTCTTTTAATATAAGAGTCAAGTTAAAAGCAAATAATTATATAATAAAAACAATTCTTTCACTACATACATAATTTAGAATAACGTTTTGAGACACTGGACACTACAGTTAAATACTTGTCCAAAACTCGGCACTGCACATATCCTTTTTCCTTTTGCTGTTTTGGGGATAATGGTGAGCTTAGTCCATTTTACCAAAAGGTAGACCGTCTTTCACATTACAGGTCGGTTCAAAAACTTAAAATCTCGTGAGTGGTTAATCCATTCTACCTTCTCAACTGACCTTACATTTTTTTCTTCTTTGGCCAATTATGGACCACATGCTAGCCTACCTGACAAAGTCAGGGTGAGGCTAGGAAATTCAAGCAGTGGGGACGAGATTCACATCTCGTCCAGAATACCCTGAGATAGTAAGTCCCAGGGAAGAACCGGACGAAGCACAGAAGAAAAAAACAGCCATGCCCACGCCGGGATTCGAACCCAGGTTCCGACACAACGGCCACCGGCATGACCGAACGGCCTTACATTTATTATTATTATTATTTTAATCTAATGTAGACAAATAATATTAAAAACAAGTATTTTTGTAATAAAAACAACAATGATTATACCATGATATAATATAACTGCTATGATATAGGCCTATTAAAACAAAATATAAAAGCAATATTTAAGATCCAATGTAAAATTCATAGAATTGTTTTAGAATAAAAGTGAAATGAACTACATATCTTTTAATAATAATGAAATATACTGGACGTTTCCCCAATATTGTTAGCGAAAAAAAGGAAATTTAAGCTGACAAGCATTATTCACTTTTAACTAACAAATTTCTCGTGAATTAAATTATCTACAAGTTATCTTCTTTAATAATTTACAATGCGTCTTAAGGTTTGCGAATGATTAGAGTTTTTTGCCCCCTCCTCCCAATCGAAATGCTGAAATTCCGCTTTTGCTGCTCAATATACATATAGGCTTTATATAGCTTATATTTCTATAAAAATTCTCATATCTGCCTAAGGCCTGGAAATTTCATGAGTCGTTTTTTTTTCCTGCTGATGATGGCCAAGTATTTTGATCCAAACCGTTCGGATTTTAAAAAGTACTTTTAAAGCTATTATAAAATTATTGATTTTAAGAATATATGTGTTGTTGTTTCACCATGTTCCTTAAGATTTAAAGGAACATTAAAGATTACAGCGAGGAACGAGTTGCTTCTGCTGTTAAATGACGTTAAGTGAACCACTGCGAACTCCGTTTTCCCATAGGACCAATGTTATAAATTTGAGCGTAGCATCCTCCACGTCCTCTTCACGCAAATCAATATAACGAAAATCAACCGCTCAAGTAAATGAAAAGAATTGGTACAACAACGTCTTCCTATGCTTGTCTAAAATTTACAAAATTTTATCACATAGAACAAAAAGCATACAAAAAAAAATACAGTACTTCAAAATTATCCTGATATATTATTTCTGTGTCTGTACGCCATATCTCCCTTAATACTTCATCAAAATCAATGATTGAAACATCATTTTGGAGTTCACGTTCACCGCTAATGACGAAAAATAAACAAATTGTTGAAAATTAATGTTTTCGTTAAAAAAACTACATTTTAAACACCTTTTTATAAAAATGGAGAAGGCGCCATCTATTAACAATGGGTTTAACTAACGTGAACGACGAAAGAAAATATTTCTCAAAGGTGGTTTTTTTTTTTTTTTTGCGAATTATTCGCACGGGTCACCTAGTTTATATAAAAGCCAAAAAGTGAGAATTTCCTGAAACAACTTTACGCCTACTTTCCTTTCAATTTTAAAATCATTTTTATCTATATTCTTTTTTTTTAAGTTGTTAGAACAAATGAAAAATAATCATTATTTTTCAAAAAAAAAAAAATCTTGGTGTCTGTTGAATACAAACATTCAGCCGATTTTTAGAGTTTCTCATAAATTAACTTCTCATTGTTTACTTAAATAGTCTTAATCCAATTAAATTTAAGCGTATTAAAACTCGCTAAGACATTATAGTTGTTGCGAGATTAACGCACACTTCTTGAAACTGAGGGTGACAAGACGGTGCTCATTACCTGCTCGTTACTCCTCAAAAGAAACATTTTATATTTGCTTGAAAGATTTTTAATCAAATTACTTAAATATTAACAATGTAAAGAATAAAAATAAGGGTGGAAAATATTTAATTTAGTATGAGCTTAAGCTTCTCCCGAGCGAAGCGTTGTATTTCGATTAGCTGTAGGTTAGATCAGTTGAGGTATGACCCCCTCCAGGATAAGGATAGATATTCTGTCAATTGCCGTTAGTCACTCAGACCTCATAATTGGGTCCATTGTGTCCCCTCATGAAAAACTTTGGCTATGTCAAAGATAACTCATCAAAACTATGATGAGATTCAGTAGTCAAGAAAAGTCCTGTGGATTTACAGAAGGATAAAATGACCTTAATCTTAAAAGTGGAGATAATGTCAGTAGTAAGACGAATCTTACCAAAGATCTCCAATCTATTCCTAGCCAAAGCTGGGCAAAAGCATAAAATGTGTTCAGGAGTTTCCTGATCCATTCCACATTTCCTACATGTTACTTTGGCATACGGCAAGTAAATGTAAGTGTCTACTGAGAGTACAGTGCCCTGTAAGAACCCCTGTAATCATTTTGCAAATGTTTCCTATCTAAATTTAGAATTGACATTGCAAAGGAATGGTCAGGCCTTTTAATAAACAATTGGCCTGCCTCATACCATGCAATCCAATGGCTGAGGCAATCCAATGCCTGTGGAACTGTTTTCCCAAGACAGTCCCAAGTAACCGTTTGCCTAGATCAAAGGAGAATCCTAAGAAGTGTTCCTGCCCAATCGGAAGTAAAGAAGAACCCCTCTTGGCCAACAAGTCTGCCTTCTCGTTTTCATCAATATCTAAATGCCCAGGAACCCAGCACAAATCAACCAAATTTGTCCTGGCCAGGCAGGATAGCGCTTCCGCATGACACCTTAGATTGGGGGAGTCTGACGCACTTCCTCGCTTCCCACAGTGTCCTCGGGCACCGCACAGACGAAGATTCCCTCTATCCACCACCCGTGGACTTGCCAGGTTGCTGACATCCCAAAGCCCCCGGGTACAATCCAACGACTGTCACCCGGCCTGAGACCCCCTCCAGGATTTTATATTGAAAATTTTTAAATAGTAGCTTACCTTGGTTAATATAGGAAATACTGTTATCACAATGCAGTGGTGATAATACCTAATAATCAGTAAATACAATAAATTTAAAGACATTTATCAAATTTAAATAAATGTGCAGTAATCTCACAAATGATGTGCTACTCTCATAGAATCGCATTATAGGGATAACTAAGCGGATTAATAAGCACTGTTTAAGACATACGTAAAAAATCCCTTGTTTAGATTGCTTTTCTATGAGAATTTTCTATGTCTCCTTCATGCCACAATTCCATGATAACGATCCACTTTGGAAAAAGTTTCCTCTCTTGCATTTAAATGTGCACGCAAAGTTTCAAGATGATTCGTCTAGCGATTCAGAAGTTATTGTACTGGGGGAGATACACACACACACAGACTGACTGATTCGATTAGCCTCAGGGAAATAACGTTCAAAATGGCAGTGGGTCTGATACGTCACTATTTAATTGTGTCCAGACAACTAGGCTGCTTTCCAATAGAAAAGTGAAATTCATCCAATGAGTCGATTTTATATGCAATGAGGTCTTAACAGAAATGAGTGACGACTCCGTTAAGGACGAACTTCACAAGCTCCGCTGATCTTTTAATTTGAGAAAAGGGTCTCGTATAATAGTTGAGCCTCGAAACGTCATTTTTAGTAAGTCTTTTAACCTTTTAGTTTTTAATATTGTGCTGTAATGGTTGTTTAATATTAATTGAATCCTGCACATTAAAAAATGTATCAAATCACTCAAAAGTATTGGATAATATTCTAAAAAATATAATAGGTATTGAGAGGGCGATAATAAAATCATTGAAAAAATGTTTTTTAATAACTTTTAAAAATTCAGTGTCTTCGTTTAAATTCTTTCTTTGAAAGGAAAACGCGATATAATTGGATAAATGCATTTCTGCTGTAAACAAACGAAGTCGAAAGGAAGATTGACAATAAAACTATTGCTTTCGTAAGAGTGGGTGACTAGATTTTGAAACTAAATAAACGGGACACTTTAATGTAGCGGACAAAATAACCAATACTTATTTGTGTAGTGGACATACGAACCTTACAGCAAATACATGAATAAGACGTTCTTGTTCTTGGTAATTAATCGATCTAAGTCTAAACGCGAGCGTAACATCCATTGCTGGAAACGTCTTCATAACTTTATATTGCAGAAACCAATGATTGAGTATTATTACATTGCAGACTCGCTCAATGCAGATGATTCAAGTGTTTATCTCTTCAGTTTCTCACGTTCTCAACGGCTGAAAATAAAACTAAGAAATGCGGGTAAATAGTTATCTTGAAATTGCATTTAAAACGGTTAAAATTTAGGCCGAACGCACAAATATTTTAAAAAAGTTTTTAAAAATACTAAAGATAAAAGAAACACAACGGTTCGACTTGCCTGAAAGTCACTTGGTCGATGACTTGCAAGTCGAAACGTTGTGTTTCTTTTATCTTTTGTATTTTTAAAAACTTTTTTAAAATATTTGTGCGTTCGGC
Organism: Thereuonema tuberculata; assembly: GCA_023159025.1. Lineage (NCBI taxonomy): Eukaryota > Metazoa > Arthropoda > Chilopoda > Scutigeromorpha > Scutigeridae > Thereuonema > Thereuonema tuberculata. Next base: position 8,050,050 of record JAFIDM010000006.1, on the reverse strand, counting down.
CTAAATTTTAACCATTTTTAATTAATTTTCGCACATTAAATAAGTGTAAATTACATTAAAATTCGGGACACTTTTGAAATCGGGACAAAGGGACACAACCTTAAAAAACGGGACAATCCCGTAAAATACAGGGACGTCTGATTACCCTATCGTAAGATGAAATAGATCTTTCAATTATACAAAAAAATAATTAAATTACCCTTGTCTAAAATGAAGTAAAATATTTATTTATTGAAAATTCACAAATGGCGTTCAAAGCGTACTACTTCCAGAGTCACAATTGAAAGTTGAAATGAAAACAAAGAGTTGGGCATTCAGCTTCAGACATGTGCCTTGTGGCTACAGTACGAGACACTAATATCGTTGTTCAACATTTACAACTTATTATTCAGTTTCATGAAATTACTATTAATGAACTAAAAATAGGTGTAGTGTAAAGGCTTTTATTTAGTGATTTTTAGTTTATAAGCAATTAGAAATCCGGAGAATCAGTTGTCCGGCACACAACTCTTAAGTTGTAACTGCAAGTATTGAAAAATCCCTGAAGCAGCCATTTTTGTTTTTAAAGTGTTTATCTTTTTCTGCTGTTTCAGAGGTACGTTGTCCTGCATCGGAAGCTCCTGACAACGGCTACATTCAAGGAAGCGGAGTTTACAAGGCTGGAGACGTCGTACAATTCAACTGTAACCAAGGATTCATGATGGAAGGTCAGCCAATCATCGTCTGTCAAGACAACGGCCGATGGTCTGGACCTGTGCCCAAGTGTAAGATTACTTTTACTTCCCTCCTAATTCTAAAGTTTGTTTATTTCTTAATTTGATGCATGGTAAAAATGGATTCAAACGTCTAGAAATTAAAACTAAAGTCTGTTTTAATGAAAAGCATTGCAGTAATTTTTGGCATTTAATTTCTTGTATGGGGAACCACTGTTATGTTGAATTTAGTCTTAGTTTGAAGTGTCGATTTCAATGATTTCTGCAGGTGGTTCAGAATCTTTGTTGTCCAAGATATCCTCCAAGGCTTTCAATGAATTCGTAGGTTCCGCTTAACCCAGATGGATATTCTTAGAATATCCATCCGGGTTAAGCGGAACCTACGAATTCATTGAAAGAAAGTAGCTTTTTGATGGCGACGATGACATTTTCTTCAAGAACCCAAAAGTAGAGGCACTAGTAAAAGCCTTGGAGGATATCTTGGACAACAAAGATTTAGTCTTAGTTTAATATCGATTTTGTGAGTGACACGAAGCTAAGTGTAGGACACAGAAATTGACGTTGCTGTGATGTTGCAAGATGATATCAGCGATACAGGTACATCACTTGTACAGTATTTATTTATTTTAATATCCAAAAGCATTTTGTTTGACAGATTATTATTTATTTGGATGGTCTGGTCTATTCCAGATCTTTTAATTAACTTTAGCTTAGTTTAACTTAGGTTTATGTCCTATCGGGATGATTCAGTAGAATGTGTAATATCGCATTCCGACGAGTGCGCAGGCGCAAAGTATTGTTTCCTTGCACTTAAATTCGTGTATACAGGACCATTTATATCTGAAACGAGAAAGTGATCATTAAACAGACAGGCGAAATTAAGTAAATAAACATTAAATTAGTGAAATTAAAAATAGAACTCAAACATCTCCCTACGAATTGAGATGGAAAATTCATTTGAAGATTTCGCCTTTCCGTTTATCGGAGTTTCACACACGATACAATAGAGATTAAAACGAAACAACGTTAAGGAAATGACAATTAATGATTATTCCGATTTAAAAGCTTACATTGTAAATAGCGGATTGGAACTTACTTCCACTTCCTGCGTCAACATTGTATTAAGACGACTTCCGGAGTCGTCTGTACTATAGGAACCTACAGCTTGGGTAGCAAAATCTCACTTTATTGTAATCTGAATTATTCATTTATTATTTTTTGCTCTTTTACTTTTGTTTAAGGAAATACTGATTTAATGATTTTTCTTTTTTTTATTCTTAACAAAGTTAGAACTATTCCAAAACATACAAATATTACGGTGCTATAATATTTTCTATAGTTGTTGTACGGGTTGAGTTTTTTACTGTATATGGCGAATTCTTCATCAATTATTATCTTCATTTCTTAATTTTTGGCAGTAATTATTTTCGTAAAAAATACCGTGTATAAATACAGCCTATTTATAATTCATGGCAAAGCTTTTATATCTTGATTTCTAACATATAAACATGATTTCCCGTTTCATCAACAAATCTGTCGTTTTTCTTTTATTTTCATAATGAAACTTCTCTCGAAGTTAGGAGGAGTGAGGATACAGAATATCATTTACGAAATTCAACTGCAGTCTATTTGTGAGATTAAGTGTAGATTTGAACATAATATAGTGTAGTTCATACTGCAGTAGAACAATTGTAATTTTACGTGCACTGTTCATCATTGAGAATTATAAAGTACTTGAAAATGAATGCTCGCTTTGTGCATTCGAAACTATAGTTCTGTCATTTTGTATTAAAATTATTGTTGTAAAATTAATCAGCTGCATCGGCTTTATTCTTGTATTCTCATACTGCAGTATTGATATCATTTTTTGAATAATAATTATCTCAAACTTTTTTTTTTTGTGTTGTATAAAATAGAATCAGAATAATACGATATAAACTGGATGAAATATTATGGTTTTTTTGTTTTTTTGTTTTTTTTTTAAACTTCCTTTTGTTTACGAATTGAAGGCTTTTAAAAACAGCTGTTCGAACTTAAACTGAAACTCGGGGAAATATAATTAGTCAATCATTAAGTGGCCCTTAGCTGGCTGCTTTAAAAAGAACGAGAATAATTGATAAGCATTTCAATTAAAGCGTCGTTAAAATGTTTTCGAAAGATTTCTCTTAACATTTCATGAGATGCATTAAGCTGGATGTTTCCTGCTTTCGTCACAAGGTGGAGCTAGCAAACTCAAACTTCAAAGCAGAATTTTGGATGAACACCTGTCGCCACAAATTTCTACATTTAGAAACATCTTTTAAATGAAAATGCTGATTTAATACTGAAGATCTGTATAATGGCGTTGCAGTCCAATGATTATTAGCTTTTACAGTTAAATATCAACGAAACTTTGGACTCTGTAAAACAATCTAAAAAGTAATTGCGTTTTTCGCCGTCAGATTGCGCCACAGTAGATAGATTAAAATTCACATTTTCTCTTAAGTTTATTTTGTGTGTCATAATCATAGATTTCAAGATTTAAATAAGAAAATCTATCTTTATGGAGTGCTGAAGCCAATCAGTGTAAGTCGATAAACCAAAAAATAAAATAGGTATTTTAAAATTACGTAGCAAAAAATAACAACGTTTATAAATTTGAAGAATGAATTTTTAATTGAAAGATAACATAACTATACACTTGGAGGAGTGATTTGGGCACTTTGTCGAAAGTATAAACATTAGAGTATGACTTACAGAAAAAATTTCAATTTAAAAAAAAAATGACTTACACTGATTGGCTTCTGAGCACTCCATTTACCTGTCAGGAACTGGAAGATGCTCAGTGAAAGCTTCCTGGACGTTGCTGTAAGACCTTTGAGTGAACTTAATCACAGAGACTCCAGTAACCTTATAGTCACGTTGTTTTAGAGCTTTCGCCACAAACGTTTCAGAGTTTTTAGGGCATTGGTTGAACTACAAATAAGTATAAAAAATTCGAAATCTACTCATGGATTTTTTAGGGGGCGGACAAACATGTCAAAATTGTGCCGTAAATGTTGAGCTTTGAGCTAAAAACTTTTGTGGGTGCTAGATACCCTTAAGAGCTCGGCTGATATTGCATTTCAGCCAATCGGATCGACCATTCCAAAATGGCGGCCGATAGAAATTTCAACTTTCTGATTTTTTTCCTATCTTCAAACCCTTATCCTCATGTTGTTTTTATGGCTTTGAGAGCATTGGTGTATAAGTAACAACGAAGTCGACATCTGTTAACGGGTTTTTAGGGGCGGAGCTTAGAAGTGCGACGTGACCTCAATAGTTGTTTCGTGGATAACTTTCGTAAATTTTGTGCTTTTCAGCTAAAACTAACCGTCGGATGACTGAATATCAAACTTTATTTTTATTAAAATATTATTAACAGATACTATTCAAATCTCAAGGTGGTTGACCTTTGGAAATACACTTAACGCGGTAGATGCGCGACAGAAATATTTTATATATCGTTTCTTAAATATCAACTAATGAACATTTTCCGCCTATGCACACCCATGAATCAATTCGAATCTTAGAAATATACATAAACTAACTAAATTAAATTTACCAACTAAGACAATAAATTAAAATATATTTTATTTTAATTGTTACTTTAAACCTTTTTTCCCGAACAAGGACACTACAGGCATTGACCAACCGACCTATTCTATCAGAGTTTCTTGTCGTCTGTTGTCGAATGACACGAGCGCATCCTATGATTCGGACATTGATGAGATCACTTTTCAGTTCATTGACACGGGCCAAAACTGTATCCACAAAATTATTTATTTATTTATTTATTTATACTCTCCTAAAAATTAAGCATTGCTGAAGATGCATAATGGCTAATTAATGTACATTTTAAATCAGTCCATTGTTTCAGACCTCAGTTCTGCTCGAAAATTATCGAAGAAAGTACAACTTTTATTTTGAATGTTGTGATTGGATAGGTGGTGTAAACTAATTTTTTTTGTTTACATTTTCATTCGCCGATCCCGACTCCGGAAGTAGATAGTTCTTACTGCGATTTCCGATTCATTTGTGAATTATCAGTAAATAAATAAATGACATACTTTATTTTACTCAAGTGAATGGTATGTTTCAACGAACTATTCAGTCTTATGCAAGATAAGACCCAAAACTGTAGGACTTCCGGAGTCACCGGAAGTGGATTGTTTATACCGGAAGTGCATTTAGATCCCATTTACTTATATTATATTTTCCTTGAAAAAAAGAGGAATAAATAAATTACATTTTAAAAGAAAAAAAAAATATTTTTTTTAATGATTTTATTTTCTCCCTATAACGCTCCCGATATTTATATATTACTATAATAAAAGCTTACCTTATCTAAATACAAAGTAATTCTTTTTATTATACTACGTTTCTTGGAAGGTGAGGCGTATTAGATTACTCAGTCTGTCTATGTTTCTCCCTAATAACTTTCGAAATACAAAAAAAAATCTATACAAAAAAATTACAACAAGGGAAGCACAAGAATAAATAAATTGCCTTTTTGATTCAATTATCGAAGGGAATCGGGAACAGCCGTTTCGTCCTGCATGGGACTCATCAGCCCGATCCGCTCTCCTCGATAAAGAACCCAGATAAAAAAAAAGCTGCGAAGTCTTGTATTTGAACGAAATTCGTGAAAAGTCATATATTATAATTTACTACTATATATTATATATTGGTGCTTTGTTTTATTAACGCACCTAATTAATTCCTTTGCTAATTAGGGTACATTTTAAAGGATAATTAATTAATTCCCTTAGATAGTGAATTAGTATTATCAATTATTAAAAGAGATGCCATATCAGTGTCCACGATTGGTACCGTAGATCTCCGGAATCGATTGAAGATTTGGCCTCTTCCCGTTTTTATCATTCATGGGGCCTCTTGTGCTTTCTTTAGCGTTTTTCAGTTGTTGTAATAAAACTCCGATGTAGTTAGGGTTCATTCAATATCCATTTCACTTTCGCCTCCTGACCCCGTTTTTTTCTTTTCTTTTTTTTTCTCATCAAAGTAACTTTATGGACAATGGAAAAGTAGAATGTTTTCTCTATGTTTTTTTACCCCGTTCTTTCATAACGTTGAAAAGCTCGTGTTTTCCCCGAACAATGGAGTTCTTTCTTGGAGTCCCCCGAACAAAAGCGATATAAATCACTGAGCTGGTGTCGCTGCACCTGGCCCGTTCTGGCGGCATTTCGGCAGGTAGCCGCGTAAATCCTGAGCTGAATTTACGACACAAACACCTTCTCCCATTTCTGCAAAGTTTGCGCTGCTCAGAAATCAATAAAATTAAAGTCCGCTTTCCCAGATGACGACGTTACAACTCGGTTGGCGTTCTCACTCTCTGGCTGATTTGCGTCAGGCCAGGTCACGTGACCGAACGCCACGACCGCCAAACAAAGTGTGTGATGCACGAGAAGATCGAGCTGAGAAAATCAAAACCTTTCAACCACTCTTCAAGCAGTTTTTGAAAAAATAAAATAAAAACAGTTATCAAATTTACTGAAATGGATTTGAAATTTATTAACTCTATTCCGTTGGGAAAACAATCCAATTTACGACTTCTTGGTTTTCGTTTGGAACAACTTTATTCAATTTTTGGAAAAACTGTTTTGTGCATCAAAAGCAAAAAGAACGGCAATTTCTTGGCCGATTTTCTTTTATCGAATGAATTTAAACCTTTCTAGGGAGTAGTTATTGATCCTAGGATACGTAGCCTAATCGACTGAGCACGCGCAGTCTTATTATTCCACTTTGAAAATATTCTTTCTTTGCTTCTCCATTTGTCTGGTTGTAGGCGCATCACGACAAAACGGTTCGACGGATTTTTATAAAATTTGGTTCTGTCAGGTGCATTTCCAATGTCACAAGGCTTTCCTGCAGTGCTCAGCGATGGGTAAACTTCCATTGAAACATGGGGCATGCGGGGAAGCATCGGGAAGCTAATGTGACATTGGGAATACCGCCCACAGTATATAGCTTTGTTATGCTCCAACTTCGAACATCGAGACGTTTATCCATCCTCCGTTAAAAGTGATCTCCGGAATCCGCTCACTAAAACGGCAGGTCTGATTTCTTTAAAATTTGATTCGATGCCTATTTATGCAATTTAAATATGAGCATGATTATTTTGATATTTACTCCGTATCCAGTTCTCAAACTGGAACTACAGCTCTTGACGCTCAGACCCACTTCCCAATTCATACGTATCTAAAGTCGTCGCGGCGAATGTTGAAACCGGAAACGCATTATCATTGACTAATTTCTCCAGTATCAATGCCTTGAGCTCCGCAGGAAATATCAATCTCAATTATCAAAAAAAGAAATATAAAAAAAATAAATATCTCACATACATATTCTTGAAATCGACGAGCAACGTTAAGAATAATTTCCCTAGCTTCACTGTTGAGAACTTTTCGTCGTCGAAATGTTGAATGTGAAGCAGCAACCGCCATTTTCTTTGCTATTTGAATGTGAACGACCGGCCAGGAAAGGAAAATCTATAATCTGCGTTGCATTCTGAGAGTTTCATCTCTCGCCGCGAAGACTTTAAGCAGACACCTAATTATTATTATTATTAGCAGTTATCCAGAAGCAGTAGAGACAGGACCCATCGTCCGTGTTGTACCCATCGTCCTGGTCTGGTGTCTCACACATTGCACCACAGCCTCAGCACACTGAGACTTCACAAAAACACTTATGCCCAACTCCAGAAGGCTATGATACTCAACACAGTTAGAAAATTTATGAACACAACCACAAATCCCTAATTATTCTTGCACACTTCTTTACACTTGGCAATATGTGTTTTGGCCAAGTGTGTTAAAAAACATTAAAAGACTTACATCAATATATAGTTTTTTTAAGTGTTTTTGTTTTGTTAAGTAGAAAGCTAAGTGCTAATTTTCTAAAATTTTATATTGGACAGTAACATAATTTAAAAGTTAAAATAATTTTCAGATTTAATTCTTTATATATTTGTACTGTGTATTAAAGTTGCCTATGTTTGGCTTATTTTTGTCGAGTACAGTAAGAACCAGTAACAATTAATATTAAGGACATTGGAAGTAAATTGAACAAAATAATTAAATGAGATATTACATACAGGATTTACAATAACAATGAAAACAATTGAACAATAGAAATTCATTTTAATTACATTTTATCAGCCACTTTTTTAATAATTTCTTCAGATAATAATAATAATAATAATAATTTCAAAATTGTGATAAGAAAATATGTATTTGATTTTATAGAACACTGCCAATTTTTTATATTAATAGTGAATTATAATAAAGAAACTAATTAAAAATTGTTTAATAACATGATTATTTATTTTAGTTTCAGAATAATATGTATTATTAAAAAAGTTGTGTGCGTGCATGAGTGCGTCTGCCAACAATTGAATTTCTCAACAATTCGTGCGCTTATTGCCTGGCAACAGGAGTATTGTTACATGGTCGACGCTCTCCACAACAATGGAATTTCGTACGGGCGTTGCCAGGCAACACATTTCCGACCGTTACAAATGCATTTCAATATTCTATTGTATGTTGTTTTTTTTTTAGAATTTGAACTTTAATATATATTTGGTTTTAGTTTACTGGATGTAATTCGTTTTTGTGAATAAATAAAAGGTTTTTTTTTTTTCATTTGGAAGCCTCACAAAGTGACGGGCAGCCATCTAGTTAATTTAAAAAAAAATTACACTGGCATCAATTTAATTATGATTTTTAAAGAATTTTCTTAGGCTCTATTCTTAAATTATAATAAAAGCTTCAAAAATCAGCAATTTCCCGGTTTTGCCCAAATGATGCTCAGTTTCATAATTAAAAGAACGAAAAAAAAAATACTATTTTGTGAATTATTATTATTAAAATTACCAACTACAAATCAAAATTCATTTTAAAAATTAGAACCACTAAAACTCGTTTAAAATAAAGCCTTAGAAAAACTGGGTGTGACGTCATGATTTCGAAGCGTCCTTCGTCTGTGTATTTGATCACTTTCTCTCTAGTGTCTTCTGGAGATTGTTGGTGTTAGGCACTGCTATGTCTATAAGATTGGTTATTAGCCGACCCATTTGCGAGCTATTGTGATAGCGACCAAATCGGTAGGTATTGCGGTTGTGTTGTCCGTCCGTCCGTGTCTATCCACCCCTAACAACTCCCGAACGGAAAGTCGGATCGACAACCGAATTTCACCATCGTGTTCATAGGCCCAAACAGTGAAGGAATAGGGTACAGTAATACCCCCGTTAACCGAACTAAAGGAGGGAAGCCGTTTCGGATAACGGTTTCTGTTAAGCCATGGACATCTAATACAGCTACAGTATATTGTATTGTAATTTCAGTACGTATTTTTGAAAGGTTTTGAAGGTCAAACGAATTCAAAAATCTCTTTGTATGCTACACTTGTATTCTTTATTAAAGTTAAAATTACATTTTTAGGATTACTGTAGGCTACATCAATATAAAGTATTCTGTACTTAATAGTCCGTAACATATGAATTACTCATTTAAAAAACTCAGTAATTTTTGTTTGTTTCTTGCGTCCATCCCAACATTTTCGAGCAGCGATGTCCCGTCATCTTTTCATTAGAAGGACGTGTATTTCATTTTCGGAAGCGTTTTGGATAACCCGGGTTTCGGTTGATCCGAGTTCGGTTAACGGGGGTTTTACTGTATTTAGCCCTCCCCCCTCTATATTCGAGATATTTGTTATTGTTTTCATTGGATTTCCGTATTAGCTTAAATGTTAGAAATGTAACCATCTCATTTCAGTTGTCAGCTATAGTGTGATCAGTAAGTTCTCGGACTTATATGCTGAATGTTGTCAGTTCGAATCAGTGTATCTACGGCTTTTTTTTCTTCTTCTTCTTTTTATCTTAATCTTTCTTTCTCAATGTCCGCGTGGATTTTTTTTTCTTGTTTTCTTAACGTTCTTTTTAGGAAAAAAAATAAACTTTTTTTTAATTGTTCCTTTTGTTAATGTTCTTCTTTTTTATTATTATTTTTAAATTTTGCTATTATGGGTCGTTCTTAAATTTATGCCTTAGCACAAAATTACATTCACTTGTGTTTTTTAATATTATCTACCAATGTGATATCTGAGCTATTGCATGCTTATTGTTCTATATGCTCTAATTGCCCAATTCCAGAACCTCTTATAATCTATTCTCATCTACTGCTGTAGATTCATATTTGTAATACGGTACTGTGGGTGGCATTCCCAATGTCACATTAGCTGCCCGATGCTTCCCCGCATGCCCCACGCTTCAATAGAAGTTTATCCCATCGCCAAGCAATGCAGGAAAGCACTACTTCGCAATGTGACATTGGAAATGCACCCGACAGTACCTGTTCTTTAACTAATCCTTATTTGATCGCAAGTTTCTGGTGAATAATCTAGGGTCCTCATTGTGTCGTTGCATGGAGTCAGTTTGTGTTAGTATTTTACATCCACCTGTTATTTCTAATAATATCTGCTGCTGTGTTGTTCTGAAAAAAAGTGTTAATAATCCCAGAAAACATATTTTTCCAAGGAATCCAATGAGAAAACGGCAAAAAACTTAACTCAAGCACACATTGACTTTTATAATGTCGACCAGAATGGTGAACATTTAATAAGAAGAAATTACACAATAACAGTTTGGAGGAGTCGTTATTGTGTAATTTATTCTTATTAAATGTTGACTATTTTACACTGCATTCTGGTCTCCATTATTAGTCTTATTATGATGCACGTGACTAACACATTAATATTTGTTTGTGAGAAACCAATTGAGGAAATTGTATATTCCTATTCTGATTGAATAAATGAGTAAAATAAATGTAATTATCAAAAAACTATCGAAACTGGAGTTCTGTTGTTAGGCCTGTTTTTTATTCCATCGACTGAATGCGGTTCAAAATAAGACAAGAGACGATGTAATTGCATTTTTTTTTTTATTAAGATCGTTGATGAGAAATTAGAGCCAGAAATATAACAAAAAAAATAAATTCCTTTTGAAAAGTAACAAAATCGAGACAATGGATTTCCATAGATGACAAAGGATACGAATCCGCTCATTAATCCTTTTATTGTCTACGCGAGCTGTAGCATGATTAACTATAGTTCGATTCAGTCAACTTGATTGGTTGTTGTAGATCAGGTTTTGGGAATAGTGGGCATAATACCCTGGTTTCACGGAACTAGTATTAACTATTCCTCGCCCAGCGAAAGAATTACTCTGACCTTGAACTACACCCATGATCTCTTAATAATTCCAGGACTGAAGTTTGTATAGAGAAACTATTCACAATGGCGACTCTCAAGCGAGGCAAACCTATCAGAAGCCAAACACTTTCCCGCCATAAACACTGACATACAATCGACTCAAATTCTACTATTGCGCCATCTGGTGTCCACGGTCGTTCTTTCGCTGGGAGGACTTTAGGTTCGACAATTATCTCACATTTTTATCTCCTTGTGACCACCCGGATTCAGGATATCCCTATCCAAAGTCATTCACCACTCGGTGGTGCGACCCTAGTTCTAACAACTGGATTTGGTCACAAACTTCGAGGTTCCAACATGACGTCCATCCGTCCACTACAAAAAAATTGATTTTAATTGAAATTTGGAGAGACAATACAAAAGATTTGAATACGAATAAAACGAATTGGTACATTTATGTAAAAACAAAATTAATGGCATTTCAAAAAATGCGAAAAACCCGCGACGAAATTAAAAACAAGATCTTCCGAAAAAAAATTCAGATACAAATTTGTATCAACATTAGAATATCTAATATTGAACCTATTTAATTAATATAAATATATCGAAAATAAATATCAGAATTTCTGTTTTCTCTGAAAAAACTGATTTACTGAAACAATATCTGGGGGCACGGCAGTGCCCCCGCCAAGACGACGAGCCGAAGGCAGGAAGGGCACTACGTACCTTTACTGGAAGTGTTTCGTCGTATTTTCGAACCCTCATAGCTTCGGCCTGGATAATACTAGAGAGCTCAAATT
>JAFIDM010000006.1:8012000-8025158 GCA_023159025.1 Thereuonema tuberculata | reverse complement strand
CATTAACATTTAATTTAATTGTTTCAGCATTTTTTTAATAAAAATTCTAGTATTACAGTAAATTTTTGTTGGTAGCCCATATTCGGTCCGTAATTTCAAAAACTAAGATTATAAAGAATGTAGGCTTCAAGTTATGTCAGAAACTTCTTGATATCATTCTCAGCTTGTAGCAATCTAACTAGGTTTTTTTTTTAATTATAAAATCTCATCGGGATTTCAGCAAGAAGTCCATTTACCATCGCTCTGTATGAAGACCATCAACTTCACCGACGCGACGCTCAGCGGAAATGAAGGTGCTGCCAATTGTGAGCTACAAAATGGCTGCCAAGTAAATCAAATAACCTCAATTTAACGATAAAAATGGCTGCTTGTAATTTGTGAATGATATTGAGTTGGGTACCGCCATACTGTGTTTATAAAATAAAAATTACAATTTTTGTAAATATGCAAGTCAAGTTTAAAGATTTATTCATTAGTTCTGAGTTACTGGGAGGATTTACACGCGCGCACGCACACACCTATGCAAAAAGACCCTCTGATCTAATTAGCCTTCTTTTCTGGAAATAACATTTAACATTAAAAATAATGTATCATATTTTACGTTGGGTGATAAGTAAGCGTCGTAACAAATTAAAAAAAAATCAGTCCAGTCTTTTCATCGAACGATACCGGGACTCATTTCTGAGGAATAGGAGGGATGGAGACTAACATAAATGTTGCTGTGTTTTAAGTTTGATCACAAATAAGTAACGTTTCTAATTTTACGGAAATCCCTCCAGAGTTTTTAGCGTAATGCACGTCCAAACAGATAAATATAGAAACAAAGAAGAAAAATTTTCATGTGAAACTACGCCATTCCCCTGTCTCCCCCTGGTAAGTATGAGATAATCCAAGAAGAATCGATTACAAGCAGTTATGGCAAAAAGGGATATTTTATTCCTTTTTGAATGAACTCATTATTTGATAGCGCGCGAACAAATAGAATAAAAGTAGGATAGGATATTGGGAGACCAGCAGTAGTCCAATGGTTAGCGTTCCTGACTGCGAGGACGAAGATCCTCGGTTCGAATCCCATGCAAGGGCAAAAAAAATATAAAAAAAAAGGAAATTTTATAATCTGACTTTCTCAGCAAGGGAAACTAATAATTAACAATTACGCCAGACAGACAGAGAAATAAAAGATTTTAGTAATATAGATTGTAAGACTCCTTTTAACAACTTTTAAAGAATCATCAACTTTTCAAGAATCCCGTGTTATCCGAATTCGTCGGCCATCTTATTTCCAGTAAATCGTACTTTCGAAGCAACTACCTCCTATAAAGCTAAGATGACCAACTGTCCTCATTTAGGGAGGACTGTCCTCCTTTTTGAAGGTCTGTCCTCCCTTGAGAAGTGTCCTCCTAAATGTCCTCCTTTTGTAAATTCTGTCCTCCTTTTTGATGTTTGAAGAGGAAAATGTCCTCCTTTTTGAAATGTGAAGTTTCTAACCTTTTTTTTTTTTTTTCTTGGTTGATAAACCAAGGTTTATACTCCTGAAACCCCTGATAACATTTTTTTTCTTTCAATTATGTGCGTCCTCCTTTTCATTTCAGAAAAAATGGTCACCTTAATAAAGCTAAACCATACACACACACAAAAAAGTCACAAATTCCCAAAATGATGACTTCCAATTGCCTCCTTTGAAAGATACATCTAATACTACTTAAGCCCAGATAATCTCTATAGGAACGCTTATTTGTTTGTTTACGAGGATCGTCCGTCATCGACACTGATAGAAGCAGTTCAGAGTTCCACTCATATCAGTTGGGCGAGTTATTTTTTTTTTAAGCAGCAAATCATGGCGTCCTCATTTCAGGTAAGAAGTTTTAAGTTAAATATTGTAATCTTCCTTGATTCTTCGTGGCACAAAAACAATGATATATTTGAAATAGGTTTTGACGATTCAAGTTGATGGGTAGTTTGAATCATAAACTTTTGGGCAATGGCGTGAAGAAGTTGCCGTCATCACGTGATACGAAAACGGACTAAATAACACCGTTACTGGTAAACCAATTGCAAATAATGATGAAATCGAAGTAATAATAAAATAGTAAAAGCATCAAGTTTCATTCATTGTCGATAGTTCATTTAAATATAATTATTAACGTATTTCTGACATGGGCAAGCATTTCGTTTCGAAAATTATTTTTAATTAGATAAATTTAAAAAAAATCAGGAAATAACTATCATTTAATTTTAATAATAAAATTTGACTAGGTACTAGTTATCCATCGCGTAATTAAATATGGAGCGTTGGGGGCAGTTTGGAAGACTGGGGGTGAGGGTTAGGGGTTGGAGAACAAAATGATCGTGTTCATATTAGACAGTAAGTAAGCATTGTACCACATTTTAGAGAATTCCGTACAGTCGTTTTAGCTAGGGATGGAGACCTATGCTGACCTAATGCTATGTTTCATGTTGGATTATAAAGATTATATTTGACAAACGTAACAAATTTAATGAAATCCATGCAGCCATTTTAATGTGCTGCCCTTACAAACTGAGAAATGAACAAATAATAGCAACAGACAAACAAATAAAAAAAAAATGTTTAAGTTAAATAGTAAGATTGAATAGCATATTCAGTCGATAAAATATAATAAAGATTAATAAAACTTAACATCATAAAAAAAAAAGTATATATAAAAATCCAGAATTAATTTTCCCGCCTAATTTCTGTGCTAAAAGAAAATTAAAGAAAAAAACAATAAGCAAAATGAAGCCGCCTGCATTAGAATAAATATATATATATATATATATATAATACTTATGCATTTTCCATTTCAATTGTTTGATGAAATTCAAAGAGCTTAAGTTAGACGATTTATCTGTCTGTCTGTCTGTTCGTAGCCATGAATCATCTCGACTCTACTAGGCCTATATTTAGGAAATTAGGAATAAAACGAGATCAATGAAATTTAATGATCAATTATATTGACTGCAAATTGAGAGACATATATTTAATTTTTCCGAAAGTTCTTCGCAGCTAATGCTTTCACCACATGTCTCCATAGTAAGTGCTAAGAGATTTCTACAAAAATGCCCAAGAACGATAAGAATAAAAGCTACGGTTTACAGTGCATGTTGTTCATGTAATTCAACACTTACAGAAGTTTTAATTTTCGGAAAATAAGAAAAAAAAAAGCTATTTTTTGGGGGCCAAAGTTGAAAATTTTATTTTTAAATTTGTATTACTATTCCATCATATATGTGAGGTGTAATCGTTAATATAAGTCTATTATTTGAAACTTGCAATATTTAAAATCTAATATTTGAAGATCGATTCAAATTGCTTCAATTGTTTTCACGGTAAAAATTTGAAAATTTGGCAATGTAATTTAAACGATTTAACTTGATAAACAAAAACCTCTGTGAGGAAATCTTATTTTCTTCATTAAGTCAGAGTCAAATAAAAGATATCAAAGCACAGAAAGACCTCTTGACCAGACCCAGTGCAATCGATGAGAAGAAATGATCCTGATCAAAATTATAGATGCGGAAATCCCAAAAGAAAGAAATAGAGAGTTCTGAATTAATTAAGACTAACAAACAGACAATAATTTATAATTAAAGAATAGAAACCTGCTCTATATTATTTATCTACTCTGTGAATGATCAATTAAGAGATTAATTACAGCTATCTACGTATGTTTGTTAACAGAGCCGTTTCTAGGTGTTCTGCCACCCTAGGCGAGAACTGAAAAATGCCGCCCCCACCAAAAAAAAAAACAAAAAAACGACAAGCCTATTTTAACAACCAAAAAAAAAAAAAACAGAATCTTCAATTCAACAACCAAAAAAAAAAAAAATCACAATCCTATTTTAACAACCAAAAAAAAACGGAATCCGTCCTTCGGCCGCCCTAAAATCTTGCCGCCCTAGGCGGCCGCCTAGTCTTGCCTAATGGTAGAAACGGCCCTATTTGTTAATAATAATAATAATAGCCTATAAACTCATGTGCTAGCTTGAAGGCACGCTCATTTTACGTGAAATCATTTGCATACGATACATTTCATATCGATTGTAGCTTATGACTAAATATAATGAAATCAGTGAATAACAATTCAATGGACCACTTGAGGTTTACGCCCCTATCGACGTCACATATGACGTGTAAGCACATGCGGCGAGAGCTTGTGGGATAAACAAACGTATAACTTTGTGTGAATTATTTAAAAAATCGTCGATTTTTGATATTTCAAGACGGATGGTTCAGTACTGTGCAGATCCTAATTGTAATGATTCTGTAAAAACTCTTGGAATATCCTTCTTTAATATAATATTTCTTCTATATCTACACCGGTTAAAAGAAAGCACATGGCTTTGTATCCCACATGCGAAGCAGTAGCCTGGTGGGATATGTTGTAACTACGAAGCTCCGCCTATCTTCAAGTGATCCATTAAATTATATCCTTCTTTGAAAATATATTGCTGTCGTCTTCTTCAATAGGCGATAATCAACTCTATATCCAATCTGAAAATTTTGGAAGGCTTACAGTCGTTGCATCCAAATCAAATCTTTTAGTTCAGCCTCAATATCTACTAGGGTTAAAACGAAGCACATGGCTTTGCTTATCCCACAAGCCAAAAAGTAGACTGGTGGCATATTTTGGAACTATGAAGCCCCGCTTATCCTCTAGTGGTCCATTTCAATTCCAATAAAAATATTGTTATTGTTTTTTTCATTTAACTTCTACATCCCCAAATCTCCATTTCAGAGGTCTCCACAGTTTTGGTAATAGCCATGGATTGCACTGGATCTGATCAAGTGGTCTTTTTATAGCTTTCGTACTATTTCTTTTTAAGATCTTATGAAAACTCATAAAATTAGGATTTGTAAGTTGAATTTTCACCCTGACTTATCCCTCCAGATGGATAGGTTCTAAAAGACTTCCTATTTAAACAAATCCGAAAGATCAGAATAATTAAAGAAAAGAAACAAGAACAGCACCTGACTAAAATAAAATAAAATAAATTTATTTCTTGTTTTCCTTTCTTTAACCATTTCTCGCAGCACGTTAATTTTCTCTATTAGATCAGAATAATTTTTGATAAAAATACTGCTTCTTAAGACGAAATATATTGTTAAAACATACAATACTTTTATAAAATAAGTAAGCAATTTATTTATTTAAGGAAACTATATAAGTTGCAATAAGAATAGCAACTTCCGGAGTCGAACTCTGTAGTTGAAATGTTAAGAAAAAAAAGTGGGCATCCAGCTATTCTATAAATCGCTATGCTATTTCAATTATCATATCGATAATATTTTTTGGCTGAAATGTTTTTACACATTTTTAAAAACCTTAATTAATTCTAATTATTCCCCAATATTTATTTTTCGAAATCACTGCAATGCCTCATCTATGGACTCCTTTCGCCATCTAGCGGATCAAAAGGGAAGCCATCAACCGGAAGTCGGATATGCGCTACATCCAAGCTCGAATCAGAATTTCGAAAATGGCGGAGAGTGACAAAGCTGAGACGATCATTCTAGCTTTGAAAGCCTTGAAAGCTTTACGATGCAGTGTTGGACAAGTGTTTCAGTATTTAGGGGATGGAATAAAGGATTCTCAAGGCGAAGAAAACAGAGAGAAGAAGTTTTTACTTGATCTTCAGCCGCTACTCATGACAGTTGCTGGCAATATCAGGTAAACATTGCCACATGTCAATGACATTCTTCACATAATATCTTTATTAACTATTATAAGTGTAAAAAACAAAACAGGTCTCCTGCTACTTTTGTATTTAAGGATGTGTTTCATTCATTACAATTCACATAATTTAAAGAAAAGAACTCTATAAACCGTCCAAACACTGTTTCGTCAGTTCAGAATACTTTTTCTTGTACAGATGCCTAGTGACATCTATTGAGAAAAAAAGAAATTATAATATAAAACGAAGTATTGTTTTGTATTGATAAAATGAGGTAAGAAGCTCGAAATATTAATATTTGCTTAAAATATTATTCCTTAAAATTTCTTCTTTTTTCTTAAAAAAATCTTGTAAACGGAAAAGCTACATTTATATTCCAAGTCTAATACTTGAAAATTTATCATTTATCCCAGGAAAATTTTATCATTTCCTGGGAAAAATGAATTAAATCTGCATTATTTTCTTAAATATCGAAATCGGATTAATTTTAATGGTGTCAAACTACACACACTGGATTACCTAAAGGATTTTAAGGCAATGACGGAGTAAGAGACACAGGGAAGGAATCAGGCAGAGAGAAATAGGCTTCCATTGCGTTTTTAATGGCACTTTTGTCGTCTTTATCAAGTGCTATTTCCTCGACAGAAACCCATTTGAACTAGATTTCAATATAAAAGTTAGCTCTTCTCGAGTCCTCTTATAACCAAATAGAAAATCCATCCAATAGTTGAAAAGTTATTAGAAAGAGAACACGCAGTCTGACGGATTTGATGAGCTTCACTTTCCTATTGGAAATTAGCAAAAAAATATTTGAAACTATTTAAAGAAAGCTTCAAATGTTAATAGGTGCTGAATGAAATACAGGTGGTCCCGGACGAGATACGTTCCTGAGAACGTCTGTACGTCGGATTTGTATGGAACTGGGATCCCTGATGAACAGCACATATATGGAAATAATAACAATACTATAATGGCTTATATATGGTAATAACAATATAGTGTAATACTGTAATAATAATACCCCTGTACTATAACAATCAGTTACAGAAACTATCATAACATCAAATAAAAGAGATGATGTGCATAAGTGATCATATAAACAATGAAAGTAGCTGCTAGCATAAAGATGCTGCCCCAATGTACCACTTACACCATGTGGGTTTGTTTACATGCACAGAATATACTCACCCTTTCGTAAGTACAGAACACCGTAAGTTGGGTCGTCTGTAACCTGGGAACTTCTTGTATAAGGAAACACAATAATTTATGTAAAAACGGAACAGATTCAAGGTATCACAAACTAGCCAATCCTACTTGATATCAGATAGCAACCAATAATTAGAAAAGTATGAAACCATAAAATATAGCTTGCCTTATTGTTAACATGAACACAATTAAATCCAAAATCTAGCTTTTATTTTTTAGTTGACTTGGTATTTGTACACCAAATGTCAGCAGACTGTTGGTGTCGATAATTAAGAAAAAAAGCCGGTGACAAAATGACAGAAGAATTGAAGTAAGTTCATATAAACCTTATACTACAGTCCCTACGCTGAATAAAGATCCTCCCAGAATGCAACGTAGCTTATAGATTGAGCTTTCCTGGCCGACCGCTAACATTGAAAGAGAAGAGATCGCTTCTCTTCTGTTTCAATGTTAGCGGTCGGCCAGGAAAGCTCAATCTATAAGCTACGTTGTATTCTGGGAGGATCTTTATTCAGTGTAGGAACTGTAAACATTGAAAAGGAAATGTGAAGGGGTTGTTTACACTTCACATACAGTTATTGGTCGATTTGACATTTGTTTGATTGATTGTGGATGGTAAGGAAGCCAAGCACCACGACCTTTATGTCTGTTGTGCTACCCACAAAAATGAGACGGAGAGAATGTATGGTAGGAGTAGTGCAGGGAAAATGTGAGAACCACGAGAAAACCTGCCCAGCTCAGATCGTCCACCATCACGAAACCCAGATGAGAACTGAACCCGGTACTCAGAGGCCAATGTCTTAGTGACCTTGCGGCTGATCGATTAGACATAGTTACTTTTTAATTCAATAAATGTACCGTATATGCTCCAATAAACGCCGAGGCTCTTATTGTCGCCAGTCTCTAATAAGCACCGGGCTGCAGAGGGGACACGGCAAATAGTAGCCGGGTCTTTGATATTTGCCTACCAGTACTAGTGTAAGCGTCCGTTTCTTTATAGTCATGCATAATACCTTACGGTACATTGCCTTACAAAATGCGACCGAAACGATCATTTGACATTGCCTTTAAGATTCGCGCGGTGGAATACGCGAAAGAAACTTCCCGTGTGGCGGCCGCTCATCAACAACGAAGCCGTCATTGCGGATTCGGCGACGAATAGCAGCGAAAGGTACAGAAAGACATTGCCATTTATCTTTAACAGTCTTATGTAGCACGTGAAATTCAAATAAAGTAGCTGTTTGAAATATTAGCCGGTATTTATATGTAAAAATATTGCGTTCTGAAGGTTTTTGTTAATAATGGCCGACCTCTAATAGCAGCTGGTCTCTATTAAGCGCCGGAGCCGAGGCTAGTTTTGCAAATAAATGCCGGGGCCTCTATTGGAGCATTTACGGTAATTAAAATTTACTACGAATTTATTTGCTTTTGTCTGTAGATGGCTTTGGTAAATTCAAGGATAAAATATAAAGCCCACATTTGCCTCACAAGCAAACCAAAACAAACTTGTGGAATTTGTTTTATTTCAAATTAAGTAATAATAATAATGAAGATTTTAACACAATAATTATAAAACAATAAGTAATAGATCAGCAGATTTGTATGTTTTGCGAAATTCATTCAATTTCATTTCATGTTTTATTTATTTTAGCTAAAAAGATACAAGTTTTAATTGACTGAACTGTAATTAGATACGTAAACTTTCGTGCGCTTAAAAAAAGGTTTTTGTCTGATTTTAAACTGTCTTCCTTATATTCATGATATTCCAGATTGTTTTTGAGTTTGTGATATTATTTGTTCATTATAGAGACGTCGACTCAATTTGCAGTAGTTTATCTGTATCATCAAATGCACTCAGTTTAGGAAACTGCGGTCAACTTGTTCAAGATCCAACTCATGAGAAGTCTCCTATTTATCTGCAGCTAGTTCAATCCTATAAATGGTCTGATAAGGTAAGAATAGTTATTAAAATAAATTAAAACTTTTAATCAATTTTAAAGTTGTATTTGTAATATTAGTCATATAAACACAAAGATAATTAAAGCAGTTTTTACACATGAAAGTAAACCAATAGTTTTTTTTAATGAACTTGTATAAAAACTTGGCCACTCAGTTGGTGTTGTGCTAAGAAATCGGCCTATCACCTCTCTTATGGTTTCATTGTGGACGATCAGCCTGGAGTAATTTTTCATTTTTCTCCTTTTTTTCCCCTGCACTAATTTCATTCTTTCTTCGTAATTCTCCTTATCTGTCCTTTCCATGAACATAGCACAAGAGTGACGGCTTCTTGCCACCCATTTCACCACACATAACATAAAGAGAAAGAATCTTTTTGTATGCATTTGCTACGTACCAACTTAATATGAAAGGTATTGCCCTTTTAGTCTTTTGATACAAGTATCAGAAGACTTATATTCCCGTTTTGTCGGGGACAAGTATCATTAAAATATCATTAGCAACAATTGCATCTTTCACAACAATTACATTTATAGTAATAAGGAAATTAAAGCAATATCAATTATATTTTCATAGACGTATTAGAAGATGTTGCAAAGCATTGTGATTGGTTTACTAATCGCTATCCCCATCTTGTTTTTTATTAATTATTCTATGATACTTTAACTTGTGATGTCCAATGGTTCTTTTGAAGCTAGTTATTTTGAAAAAAGAAACTAGGAAATATAAAAACAAAAAATGCTTACATAGTGTTTAATGAAAAATCTTCACTGATTTAATCCAAAATACCTATATATAAAACTTATGAAATATTCATGGGAGAAATAGATGGAAAGAAACCATGTATTTCATTAAGTCATCTTGCTTATTTAACAAAAAATATATGAAAAAGTATGCAAATAAGCACAGATATGAAGATTATTCCTCTTTATTACAATTTATTAGCGATCAAAATCGGTAGCTATTGCGTTTATGCTATCTACCCCTAACAATTCCCGAATGGAAGGTCGGATCGACAAATGGACTTCACCATCATGTTCAGAGGCCCTAACAACATTGGAATAGCGTGTTTTCAGGGGTCGACGCCCCATCCCCTACCCTGTTCGAGGTATTTGCCATTGTTTTCATTGGGTTTCCTGTAATAGCTTAAATGTTAGAAATGCAACCATCTCATTTCAGTTGTCAGCTCGATGGGTAAGGTCTCCGACTCATATGCTGAAGGTTGTCGGTTCGAATCTGATCTCTTTTTTTTTTTATTATTATTATTCTCAATGTCCGCATGAGTTTTTTGTTTTTGTTTTTCTTATTTCCCAACTTTTTTTTTAATGTACTTCCTTTTTTTTATTATTAATTTTAATTTTTTTATATTATTATGGGTCACCCTTAAATTTATGCTTTAGCACAAAATTATATAATGACATCAATTGGATAAAATCTCCTGTGGCTATTGTTTATTATTATTTTCAATTTTTGATTGAAAAAAGTCAAGTTCAACTTAAATGGACAAATTAATTGTGGTGCGGCAGGAAATAAAGTAGTTCTACACAATGCAGTCAGTCATTATAAAGACGAAACGAAAAAGGGAGAGTGTTTCAAATTACCAAGCAGAAATAAAGCAAATTAATAAGTGATTTTAACATAAATTCTTGCAAATAATTGATTTATTTTTATTAATTATGTTGAATGTAAATTAATTGAGTTTTTTTTTTTTTTTGATCCAGGTTCATGAATTTGCCAGCCATGCTCTCTGTTATCTTAATCAGAATCTCTTAAAACGTTCAAATATTAATTCTGGTCTAATGAACAAACGAATGAGAAAGGCGCCACCAACCAGTCACAATGTACCACCTCAGTAAGTAAAATTATTACATAACAAACCACAAATAAAATCATCTCAATTATGTTTATCTTATTACCTCATGCAAATTAAGAATTTTTAAAAGAAGGAAATTAAGCTTTTTCATAGATTTAGAGATTATTGAGAAAAGCAAAAGTAGGTCGTTTGAATTCCAAAAAGGACAAAAAATATTAAATGTACAGTATTTAAAGGCAAGCAATGTAAATGTAGTACTGATTCTTCTGCGTATGCAGCTGTCCTTCAAACATCTCCCCAAAACATGAAATGTTTATTTCTATGCTAAATTACAAAAAATATGAGGCATATTTAGAAAGTAAGTTCCGTTTTGAAATACTGCAGCTGCAGTGCTGCGGTCTTGATTTTGTGCATGCATGCTCAGTTCCTTTATCAATTGTCAAGCCACAGACACCATTTGCAGACAATCAGATCATGTTGACTCATCATTCTGTAGGTTTAAAAATGTTCAAGACAGTCAAGCAGCCCACTGCCTGTGAAATGCTGCCTGTTACCATTTCTTGTATGCAAGAAATGCGAAACCTGCAGACATTCATCGTCAACTTCATAAGATATATGGAGGAAATGTCATGAGTGATTCAATGACAATGCCCGATCGCACACTGGCACCACAACTCAAGACATTTGGCTGGGAATAAATTAATCATCCCTCCTATAACCCAGACTTAGCGTCAAGTGTTTTCATCTGTTCCTGCATCTAAAGAAGCTCTTTGGTGGCAAGCATTTCTCCGAAATGACAATGTCAAAGAAGTTGTGAACACAAGGTTTTTGTCACAAGTGGCATCATTCTAGGATGCGGGGATACATTTGGTACCTCTTTCTGACAAATGTCTTTATAATGGTAGAAACTGTAGAAAAGTAGTGTTTAAAGTGTGTAGAATCCATGGAAATAAAATATTTTGAAAAGGAATTTTCATTTTTTTTAATAGCCAATTAGAGCTTACTTTCTGGATACTCCTCACAATTAAATTATGATTAATCCATTTACAGCTGGGTTTTCGGCAGTGGTGGGGTGCTATGTGTGTGAGGTTTTTTTCGCTAGTTAAGCCCAACGTTTCGGGAGAGTCTTTCTTTAGTTTATTTCAATTGTTTTTCACCAGAAATGATTAGTTGCTTAGTTTTATATATATATATATTTATATGTATATATGTGTGAAAATATTAAAGAAAAGTTTAAACTGATTTTGACAATATTATAGTTTGTGAAGAAAATGTGTCAAAGATTAAAATTGATAACAATGTTAACAAAAATGTTTTAATTTGAAGTTATAATAAAATTTTTTTTTTTTTTTTATTTGGAATAAAAGATCTTGAATATAACGAAATAAATTAGAATTCATTGAAATTCAAGACTTTTTTTTTTTTGTGAGGCATTTTTAAATAGATTCACAATTCAACACATAATTGGGATTTTAAGATGCTGTTCAAGTTCAAAAAACTAATTTGAAGCATCTTTTAGGGACTAAAACAACTCATAATACAGGGACAATATTATATTTTCAAGAAAACCTAAACAGTTAGCTCAATCTGTTAGGAAATATTCATCACCTTACAGAAACAAGTATACTTTGGGAGTGGCACACAGCGGTCACTAGCCTGAGATAATTGGGGGGGGGGGATGCACAGAATGGGTTAAAATGATAGTGACAAGTAGGGTTGCCATCTCTCCGGGTTTGACCCGGAAACTCTGAGTTTCATTGAGTTTTCTCCGGGTTATGTAAGTAAAATTGAATATGTTCAAAATTATCTGCAGACTGTCGCATGTATCTCATGTACCCATGAATGGAATAGCTAGCGCGATCGCCGCGTGCCGATCGGTGGCCTAACGACCCAACATCTACAACTGGCTGCAGGCAGTTATCCCCTCTTTGTATCAGTCAAGAGATGTCAGTTGACAGTGACGTGATGTACCCTACATAGGTGACAGTTTGATAATCCATGTTCGTGTTGATTGATGATAAATGGTAAGTTATAGTATATAGTTACTTTACACATAATTAAGTTGATACTGATTTTAATACGCTAATAGAAATTCATGAAATGAATTATGATTCATAAATGAATATTTCAATATTAATAATAATAATATATATTATTAATATTAATAACAATATTAATTCAATATAAATAAAAAAAATTGCACATGTATGCATGTGTTTTTTTTGGGGGGGGTTTGGTTTAGTCAATGTCTCCGGGCGAGACTTAGTTCTGAGGTGGCAACCCTAGTGACAGGAAAAGTAACTTGTATCTGCACTTTGGTCTAGAGTCAGAAATTTATTAATTGATCACTAGCGAGGTACTTGGTGACAAATGTTGTCGCATTATTCATATTTCTTCTATATATTTATTAATGCTCTTGCGTCATGAAAATGTGTCCCAACTAGTGGCTTATATAGAATATATTTTCGGGGGGGGGGGGGGGGAAAAAA
>JAFIDM010000006.1:7997395-8011900 GCA_023159025.1 Thereuonema tuberculata | reverse complement strand
TACTTTCTTTACCCGGGCCAAAAAATCTATTCAACCAAAAAAAAAACCATGGAAACCTATCTGTTCAACCAAAAAAAAACGTTAGGAGGACATCTCTTCATTATTTGGGGGGGGGGGAGGCTTATATACGCCCCTGGTCCCAACCTTAAAATTATTAGCAAGAAACCTTTCGTTGAATTACTGCTATTTAGTTTTAGTTTATGCTAAGTTTTAGTTTATTCTTAATAATGTTTTATTTCTATTTTTAGAATTGTCGATGGATTGATAGCCAATGTTAGCAGACTGATTCCAGATATGTCCATCACTGTAATTCGGCCGTATGGAAATTCAACAATTTTGCAGGTTAGATCATTCAAATGTGTGTGAATTCACTGTTCATTGAAACACTTTTGTAAAAACTTTACAGACAACTCTTGGTTTGTGGTATTCGCTGTAACAATTGTCACAATTCATAGCCAATCAGTGTCACTTATATTGAAAATCTGAACCCCGATGAAGATACTGACAAGTAAAAGTTGAATACTTGTATATAAGTATTCATTTTCTTTATTTCTGTTTAGTAACTCTCTTGTTTTTAACTAAAATTAACAAATACAATATCCTCCTTTTTATCCTTTTCTTATTTTAATACTAGCTGTACCCGGCAGGCGTTACAGTGCCCCTCTAAGAAAGAAAGTGTTTGTGTTTTAATTCTTTTATTGAAGTGCTTTTGGATACACAATATTTTTTGTTTTTCCATCTGGTGCATACACGAATAGATCAGAAGGTATTCCGACGCGAGAGCAAGCCACATACAGCTGTCCATGTGTTGTCCCTGTGCTTTGTTGATGGTCATTGAAAATGCGATTCGCACCGGAAACTGCAAACGTTGAAACCAGAAATAACTCATTTGTTGAAATGCCTCTCGCACCAGATATTGTAAAATGGTTCTACTAATTCAGAAACCTTCGCGGGCGTGCGCACTACAACTCACCAAAGTTTCATCGCATGAATGATGTAGGAATGCATATGGGACAAACAAATAAAGAAACATTCATTTTTATATATTAAGATTACTTATCACATACGACAAACCATAATTTATACATTATAATAAAACATACTACACAAACCCATTGATATTTAATTTATGCTTTTAATAGTTCAAAATGGCTGCTCACCTATAGAAGTAGCTTAAGAAGGCAAGATACAAATAATGAATGTCTTGGAACTGAATGTGTTTGTCAATCGAGAGTTGCCTGTAATTGAATTCATATCGTTTATATGTTTTGTTTTTCTTAACACTTTGTTGAATCTCAAGAAGATTAAGATGATTTTTAAAAAAAATAAAAAAACGCCACATTTATTTTAATGTAAATGTCAGATCTGTCAAAAACAGTAACATTCCTTTTTTAGACAATTATGTTTCATCCTATGTATATCACCTTTGAATTACTTTAATAGTCATAAATGTATGTTGGCTTTTGTGCTTTGGAAGGAGATGATGTAATCGTCCTGGGGTTTTTTTTTTTAATTTTATTCTTCATTATAGAATTATAACAGCTTTCTTGACTCTGATGTAAAGAACTTTCTCAATGATATAAAAGAGTACTGGCAATAGTCCTAATATCCCAAGTTATTATTGCAATGAATTTTATATAGTTTAGACAAGCATCAGTTTAAAGAACTTAAGGCTGCTTGGCTGCGGTTTGGAGGTGGTGGGTTTGATCCCTGGCTTCAGCAGAGGGTGGGGATTTTTCCACGCTTATTTCTCCTCCAAACGAGTCCTAGGGTCTATCCAGCCCTCTGTTGAATGGGAGTTAAAGATGGGAGGGCATCAGGCTGGCCATCCGACCTCAACTTAGTCCTATTAGTCAAGAAGGACCGGAAGGTTTATCTCCCAAGGTCTGCATAGGCCTATAGTGGGACACTTTCACTTTAATTTAAGCTGCAAATCAATCAGATGTTAATGTGCTGTGATTCTACATATACTTTAAATTCAGTTATGCTGCTATAATTACAATTCGCTGCCACAGAAACTGATTGGATTGGATTCCTGTATTTGAATTAAAATTATTTCATTTATTTTCTTTGAAGGAGAGGAAGAAGTTGGTTTCTTTTCTTTCTTTCTTTATTTCATTTAGCAAATTAGTCTGCAGTAACTGCATTCTAATGAATAGTTAATGATTTTTATGCTAATTACAGAACACCAGGTCCAAACTTGATTCCGGGAAATTACTAACCTGTTTACTATCATATTTAAATAACTGCGTTATTTAAATTTTCATGTTTATGCAATTTTATAAGAAATGAAAGAAGGTATTTTTTTTTTTCCTCCCACAAAAGAAAAAAAAAATAATAATAATTACTTTAATTTTAATTATTTTGTAAAAGGGTTAAATTGAAATGCTAGTATTTATGCTTTTTCAATTTGAATCTATGTTTAAGGTTTGCAGTAAAAAATGTTTCTGTTTCTCTATATAAAAACTATGAATATCATGACTATTCTTTTGACAAAATTCATATATAATATAAAAACTTCATTTTTGGGTGCAGCAAACCAAAATTCTATTGCATCACTTGATTTGGTTCAAACATTTATCACCAAGTTTAAATTGTGTTATTAGAAACAAATTAATATAGCTTCAGTGATTTCTAGTATTTATAAGGCTGAGAATGATTGCAAAGGCAACATATTTATAGACCACACTGACATTATAAAAAAATAATCAAAAGTATAAGAAGTGTTTGAGATGGACAAAACTGTTCCATTCATCCTGTTTTTTCTTTTACTTTAAAATTATTATTGCAGTTCAATCTTGTTTTATACTTTACTGTAATTTCTTAAAAGAGTGACAAAAAAATTAGATTCATGAAAATTTTATTTACCCATTGTATAACTTAAGGTCCATACCCCTTCCTTACAACATTTCTTCTTATCATATTATAAGACCCAAAACATCTTCAACGCGAAATGTATAATACACATATACAATTATTTGCAAATTTTTGGAAAGAGTTATTCTTTCTTTGTCAAGCTTCAAATAATATAAACAATTTACAGATGTTAATTACTATGCCATGTTACACATCCTGGACATTGTTACAAAATAACAATCACATAATATTACTTCTTTCATATGACAACAAACCTGAACTTTCCAATATTACATAAATTCAACAATTTTATTCATTCTTTAAAAAAACTAATTCTTCAAATTTTAAAATTTTGTGTTTCTTATTTATACTAGATAATATTATATGTCTTGCCAATTTTACTGACTCTTTATTTATTTCTAACCCTTCATATCTATTGATATTTTCATTCTTTGTATTTCTTACGAGCTGTGTCCCATGGTATCACCCGCTTTCAATTCAACCCTTTTCGGTAATGTTCAGTTCTTGTCGTGCAGCCAATCCGCCCCATCGCCACCGGCCCCATTGATTGACATTTATGTTTAGTGCTCCGCTCCTATTGGTCGTAGTGTGATGTTATATAGCCTATAACCTTCCTCAATAAACAGTCTATCTAACACAAAAAGAATTTTTCAGATCGATAGTTCCTGAGATTAGCGCAAACACACAAACTCTTCAGCTTTATGATAGTAGTATAGATAAGCAAAATTTCAATAATTTTTCTTGTTTTCTTATTTTTTTCACCATACAGTATTTTCACTCCAGTACTCATACTAATATTTAAACTAGCCAGGTACTGTCGCTTCCCTCCGGAACCCTTTCATCCATAGCATAAAAAAAAAAATACTTTATTTCGCAAATTGTGGCCTTTTCCGGATAACTCAGATGTATTGCAGGTTGGTGCCACACACCTATATATCGATAGGGCAACTTTAAAGCGAAAATATAAATCCTCTTTAATCCCTATCCCAAGGGAATTTCGTAAAATCCGGCCTTAATCCTTGTCTACATCATAAAGGGAACCTCTGTGCAACATTTCAGCTTTCTAGGTCCAAGGGTTTGGGCTGGGCATTGATGAATCAGTGAGTGAGTGAATCAGGACTTTTCTTTTTATATAGGTAGAAGATTACAGCAATGTTCTGCTAACTCCGAAACACTGTTTTTTTTTTTTTTCATAAAATTGTTGAAATTATGTTATAATGGAAAGTTAAGGTTCGTTGTCATATGAAAGGAGTATTATTATGTTTCTTATTTTGTAACAAAGTCCAGGATGTGTAATATGGCATTATTTAATTAACATCTGTAAATTGTTTGTTATTTAAAACTTGACAAAGGAAAGAAGAACTCTTTCTGAAAATTCACAAATAAAAATATGTATTTTTTTTTATATATATTTGGTGTTGAAGATGTTTTGGATCTTATAATACCCATTGTGCATCAAAAGAGCGAACCCCAAATTGGAAAGCTTCGAGTGGCCATCAAAAGCTTTTTTCAGTTTGTGTTTTTGATTGTATAGTGTCACTGATGAAAAGCTCTGATGGTTCTCAGTAGGTTTATGCTTTTGAAACTGGAAAGATTAATTGTTATTTATCAATTGTTATTTGCTGACATCCTTTGGTCTTCATAACCCCTTAAGGCAACTGGAGATCCTGTCAAGAATTTGATCCCCTCAAGACCCTGGGGGAAAAAAAAATAATCTTTGCATACAACTATAAATATTTTTATCGGCAACAAATTATTATTATTATTATCTCGAAAAAGTTTCAAACCATGGGTTTCCCCAGCTAAGACAATATGGCGGGTCAAGAACCAAAGCACATATTGCCAAGTGTTAAAAAAAAAAAAAAAAAAAAAATTTGGAAAAATAGTTAGGGATGGGTGCTTGTGTCCATAAATTTCCTAACTATGCGTGTTGTGTTGAGTACCACAGCCTTCTGGAGTTGTGCGTAAGTGTTTTTATGAAGTCCTAGTGTGCTGAGGCTGTGGTGCAATGTGTGAGGCACCAGACCAGTGGCGGACAGGACGATGGGTACAACACGTAC
This sequence comes from Thereuonema tuberculata, assembly GCA_023159025.1. Taxonomy (NCBI): domain Eukaryota; kingdom Metazoa; phylum Arthropoda; class Chilopoda; order Scutigeromorpha; family Scutigeridae; genus Thereuonema; species Thereuonema tuberculata. The sequence goes on along the minus strand of JAFIDM010000006.1, from coordinate 8,006,963 downwards.
TCGGTCCTGCCTCCACTGCTTCATAATATCAGGCTGTCCCCTTCTGTCCCAAACAGACTACCTCCACCGACACAATCCGGTAGCGTCGATCGTTCATCAACAGCTAGCACACAAACACTCACTTATTAAGAACACGGTCCCGTACTACAAGTACACACCACAAAGCGTACTAGAGTCAACCTCACATAAGCTGTACTGGGACCGCCCCATTCACACAGACAAAACTATACATCACAACAGACCTGATATCACACTTGTTGATAAGGTCAACAAACAGACCTATCTCATTGATATTGCAGTGCCTATCAGCAAGAACATGCAGAAAACTCACGCAGACAAGATCAGTAAATACACTGATCTAGCACACGAGCTCCAGAAGCAGTGGAGGCAGGACCGAGTACGTGTTGTACCCATCGTCCTGTCCGCCACTGGTCTGGTGCCTCACACATTGCACCACAGCCTCAGCACACTAGGACTTCATAATTATTATTATTATTATTATTATTAGATCTTCAAGACCAATTCTTTTGAATCTAAGATATTCCTGAATTTTCCAATGTTTTCTGAATCAACTCATACTTTAAATTAGTTGATAATTAAAGATTTACTTGAAGACAATAACTTTAATCTGTTTTGTTTTCTTTTGTTTTTGTACAGATCAGTCCTCATTTTCAAGTACACTCTTAATATGGTATCCATCTCTAGTATTATTTGAATAGCGTTGTTTTTCTTATCTATAAGTGTTGCAAAGAAAAGATCTGTAGTATCTTGTTTAACTATATCTGTTTTTCAATGAGCATTTTTATTATTAAAAATCCAAATTTCACATCTACATTTTACTAAGGTTTAGAATATGTTGGTATAAACTCTCAGTATTGTATCTTATAAAAAGAGAAGTGTAATTTAGTTATAAAAGGACCAAAAAATGTTAATTTAAAATAAATGTTTGAAAATATCTTCAATTTCAGATAACTTTGGGTAAAACTCTGAAAGCCTTGGTTGTTTTACGAAGTTTAATCATCGAATGGGCTATTATTAAAGGATATAATGAAGATCTCTACGATGAAGATGGAAAGGTAATTGTTTGAAATTATTTTTTTTACTTTTTTCATTTTTCTTTTATCCTTTCTTAAGAAAGTTGAGGTTCATCAAAACATTAGTCTTATATGGGTACGTGTGTCCTTCCATCAACTCATCAACTTTGAAATTCTTGATGGATCTTCTTGAAACTTGACATGCATAGAAGGCAAAAAGAGGATTTTTGTATTTGAAATATTTTCTGCGTGGGTGCTTGTCGAGAAATGAGCAAGTGAAGGTAACTTCCATAGTTAGAACTGAAACAATTACGTCCAACAATGGATACTGTTCCTTTTAGCTAACCCATTAATTCTACGTGTTTTGTTATAAACACGTAAGTAATGCCAATTGATTTTTTGTTTTTAGAAATGTAATTTTCATCTGTCTGTTTCAGCAGATGTTGTAATTTGAAAGTAAACAAAATTTTCATTTTTATGGTTTGGGTGACTTTGAAAAAGAAAATTTTAAGTAAAGAAGGCTTTGAAAAAATGTCTTTTTTTTTTAAATATATATATTTTTCATAATTTTATGATCATTATAATTATCTTGTTCGGAACATGAATTCTAATCCAACATTGAAATCTTATTTTTGAGATATAATCTCTCAAAAGGAAAATTTGTTGCTATCCCTATTTTAATTTAAAGAACTTTTTTTTGATCACTTTACCATTAAAAAACTGAACTGCCACGAGGCTTTGCAGCTGGTGTAGGTTCAAACTCGGCCGCGCAGTTGGCGTTGTCGCTATGATATCGGCCTCTCACCTCTGAGTATCAGGGTTCGGTTCTCATCTGGGTTTCGTGATGGTGGACGATCTGCGCTGGGCAGGTTTTCTCAGGGTTCTCCCGTTTCCCCTGCACTTCTCCCACCATACTTTCTCAGTCTTTCCATCTCTCCATATTTCTGTGGGATAGTACAATAGACCTCCAGTCGCAGTGCTTAGCTTCTCTGCCACCCACCTTCACTACATAAACATAAACATAGGTTCAAACTCTGTTTGTGACAAAGATGTAAATAGCTCTTTCCCTATCGCTCGATTGCCTTTCTTCACTTTATGAGGGGGAGTCATCTTCTAATCCGAGGAAATTATTCTGATGATGAGAAGAAGCCATTCCACTTAAATACTTTTCTTCTCTGTTTGTTCATTTGTTGTGCTTTGTACTTAATATTAAAACTGCTATTTAAGTCTCCATAATAAGGATATGTAGCTTATACTCTCCATCTTAAAATCATAGGCACATTTCTTTTTGGTCTCAACCCTTTTCCAGCCATTAAAAACGATCCCAAAAATGCTAAAATGAATGATTTCTTTAGAATTTGATGCGATGCTTATTTCTGGTCCAACTTAATACAGTCAAACTCTGCTATAACACGGTTGTTTGTATTGCAAATTCGGATGTAACGCGATTTGGTCTTGGAACCCTTCTATTTTGGAAAAGGTGTATAATTGTAAAATTGCAAAATTTACCATATTTTTGCCCAAAAAGTACGAAAATCGATTGATTTTAGAGAACTGCTCGCGATTTGCTACTTACTGGGTAATACCGCTAATCCCAAGATGGCAGCGCCAAACCCTAAGAAAACAGAAATATGAAGATTGTGGCTAATATAACCCATCAAAATGTGAAAAGGTAATGATTTATAAATATTTATAAATATAAAATTCTCTCACATCGCTCTGAATGATGTAGGTAATCGCGAAATAACCATTTTAAATCGATTTGGAATCATGTGGGCGATAATAGGGTGCAAGTAAATGACATTTGACATCGAGAAGTAAAAAAAGTTCGGGCAGATCGCGATCTTCGAGATCTTGGATCCGAAAGATCATGGTATAGCCAAGTTTGACTGTATATGAGGACGAACATTTTGATCTTTCACCTTTTACAAAATTTTGCTCAAAATTGATTTACACCAACCCTGCAGGAATAGCTGAACATTTACGTAAGTAATAAAGAATATGAGAATCTGTTATATAAAACTGAAATAATAATAATTATTAAAAACAAAACACACACAAAATAAATTATAGGATACCGTACACTTCTAAAAATGAATACAAAAATACAAATTAACAGTGTAGTTTTTAAGCCGTGTATTATAAGAATGTACGTAAGAATTTTAAATAACTATTACTTGCAGTTTGATTTTGAATATGACATTTCTGTTAAATAGGGTGACTTTCTTTATTTCATGTATTTTAAAGGATTTCTCAATAATATGAATGTAATTTACATGTAATCAGTATATCAAGAAATATGTTCCTGTAACCATACTTTTCCTTTACATCACATGTACACACTAAAAGATATTCATGATATATTGCTAGTAATGTTGATGGGACTATTATGAGTTTAACTCTCTTCTGCCAGAGTTGGCTCAGATAAAGGGACATGACTGTCTAAAAATCATATTCATGCTACAATAAACAATCTCCAGTATACACTTTCCTTTGTTTTAATCATTATCTTTTAATGTAAGCTAAACCTTTTTAGATTTAATATGTATGCACGGAGTATTATTCAACAAGGTCAGAGGTTGGAATGGTCGTCCAAAAATCAGTTTATGAGAGGAGAGGGTATTTTGAGTTTTCAGGAAGAAAATATAACCCTGGGGAAGTGTTGTGAGCTTTTGAACATAGTTAAAATGATCGGTCTCTGACACTAAAGTATTTTTTGTTTAGTCTGAACATTTGTTAAACTTCAGTAACTGTTAATAACATTTAGAAACTATCTATTTATACTATAAAACACATATTTTGTAATACCCTATAATTAGTTCATAGATTTCACATAAAAATAAAGATCATTTTGTTTTTATTTTTAAAAAAAAACTACAATAAATGTTTTAATAAATCAGTAAAGTAATGAATATATGTCAATACAAATCAGTAGTTAAGTGGCAAAATATAGAATATTAAGTAAACAAAATTAGGATAACGAATACAAACAATATACAATGAGATTAGTGTGGTCAGTGTCAGAGACTGAATTGTTGCGTATTTCCTAAACAGAGGATGCTATGCAACTGAATAACCTATGGCAAATAGTTGAAACTACTTCATGAAGAACAGCTCCTACCATCTGTTGTTTAAAGACATAATTAAAGCAATTGTACATTTGATGGTCTGTGGGACCGTGCCACGCTAACACAGGTTTAAACAAACTATCTTTAAAATAATTTTATTTATTGCTGAGTTAATATATAAATATAAGTTATTAAGTCCATTCATTATATTTGTGAAGACACGTGATCTCAGTTAACCAATCACTATTATTTCCTTTCTTCACTATAGTTATTGTCTGTCGCGTCTGGAATGTCGTTGTAAGTGACTTTTGGTGTTTACATTCTATTTGTCTTCGCCCTTGAATGTTTTATTTTTATTATTTTTGTTGGTTTTTCAATATTAAAAATATTGTTTTTTATTTATTTATTTTTGATTTCATAAAAAGTTTGTTTTTAGTCATCCATTTCTGTTATCGATGCGGCTGCTCTCTTTTCTTGCCCGGAGTTTCAAACATTGGGTTAGGCTTAGTGGTAACTGAGGTTTCCTTAACAATATTGAATCAGATGAAATATCTCCTTTTTCAGCAATTTTACGATAGAGATAGATGACTTGAAATAAAAAATAACATTCCAAATGATTCCTCTCGATTGATTCTTCAAAGTTTTGTTAGCACAAACGAACAACTGTGTGATTTCATCAGCAGCCATGTTCAATACGAAAGTACAAGGAATAACTAATGCTCAATCGTTCACCATATATGGAGTTGTCACGTGTCTTCACAAATAAACGGATTATAACGTTACATATTATAAAATCAGCTAAGTTGTCTTTGCAAAAATGCTGTAACAAATCCAAACTGCAAGAATATGTGCATTTGCATTAATCTCAGAAAAATGACACTGCATTTATACATTCACACTTTTTAACAGTTTAGATCAAATGCCATTGAATTTTTGAGACATTTAAAGTGTTTTTACATTCATATATGTTTCGTAAAACTAAGAAGATTTCTCCCATGTACAGCAAATTTAGATTCATTGGTGATTTTTGATGAAGTACCAGTGTTAAAAACTCTGCCAATGGTATAGGCTCTGATATTTGAGAAGCAAATAGGAACTATTGAAAATGGAGTGGTCAGTCCAGTACTATCTTGAAGCCCTCAGAATGAAACCACTTTACAGAGAGCTTGTGACTCTTATGGCCAGTCTGGAGGAGAGATAATCAGGGGAAATCCTCCAGCATTGCCTCTACAACTGAACCACTGGACTGACACTGAAAATATGATACTTCATAAATACAGTAGCAATGCAGGCTTTTTATTTCAGTAACTTCGAGTAATTATGAATATAAAGTTTAAATCTATAGGCCGACAGATGGTTCTTGATGATCACGTTTGCACGAGAATTACGAAAAACGCGAGATCTGGCCATTAGCCTCTTCAGCAGGTCTCAAGGAATGTAGTATTTTGAATGTCTGTCACTAGGAAAATGCTAGAGAAAAAATGTTAAAGTTGGATTTTTACCTTCAGCATAGAGACGATGGATGCAGCGGCGAATAAGGCATCGGTCAAAATCATCTACATCAGTAACGGGGCTTGCTCGTGGCCGCTTCTTTCCCAGAGTCGATAAGCCTTCTTTCTCGCCATTTTGTGAGAAGACATGGATAGAGGCTATTCTCGCATCAATCACATGAAATCGCGAAAATTCGGGATCATCAAGAACCGTCTGTCGACCTATAATCAGCTCTAATTTTGCACAGTAAACGAAAATAGCCCATTAATTACTTAAAATAATTGATTGACTGATTAATTAGATTAATCGTTGAAATATTTAGTCAAATGTTCAGGTATCTTTTGAATATACAATAAGTAATGGCATCTTAAATTTAATACTGGGCTCCTACAGCTCAAGTGTAAGACACTTGTTTGAGGGCTGGAGGAACCAGGTTCAGTGCCAGGCAGTGGTCAGAGACTTTTCCCCTCAGACAGGTTTCACCCAGCCCTATGTGAAATGGATATTTGGTGTCTTCCTGGGAGTTAAGGCAGGCAGGCATCAGACTCACTATCCAAACTCGGTTACTCCTGTTGATCACAGAATGACATTAGCCTTACTTTTTGCGACTCTAAGAGCCGAGTGCACCAACCAACAAACGAAGCAGTCATTAGTTATGGAAGCGATAGTGAATAACCGGCCATCAAGTAAGAGTTGTTGTGCACCAACGATATTTCGTCAGTCATTTACTGATGTTTATAAAAGTGGCTGCGATTGGTTAACAACAATGAACGTCACTTCCGGATGCCTGTGAATAGGCTCAGTACGTTACAAAATGGCAGCCTCCACAGAGTAGAAAAAATACACGTGGACAGAATTTTTTTATTGCCGATACGAAATTTTCCGATAAGAATTTTCACAGGAAGTAAACTTATTCAACATTATTTTTGGAATATTTATTAGGAATAAATACAGCTACTTCATCGTCAAAATAACAGGCGTCTGTTTCAATCGAGGCCCACTCCAGCCATCTTTAATCGTTGAATGGCGGGGGGGCTAACAGGAGTTTTCTATTAAATGCCGCAATTTTAACTCGCCAGTTTCCGAGCTGCTAAAATTTGACTGCTGATCAGTGAGTTAGCAGCTGTTAAAACCCCTCACAAACATTGGTGCACAGAAATTGTCACTTCATCGTTGCTTTAGCAGCGATCAAAGTTAACGGAGGTTTGATGCACTCGGCCCTGAAAGACATAAGGAAGACTTGTAGTGTAATACATTAACTTAATATCCATGCAGTCATATGTGACTCACATAAAGATATTGGATTATTACATCAATATATATATATTGTTAAATTATTGTAATTAATTAATAAGCCTAATTTAAAATTCAATAATTAAAAATATTAATAAAAATATGCAAACCTTATTGTTAAGGCAATTTAGTTTAAATAATTTAATATTTGTAATTTTAAATATCCTTAATTTTCTTTGTAAGGGTGAAGTGCATTTAGATTAATTTAGCATAGATTTAGGGATTTAATTGTTAGGAATTTTCCATAGCTTCACCTCAGTTGTCAAAAGGTCATGCGATCCTTTTAAGGAAGCAAAAGGAATCCTGCGTTTTGATTGGTGTTTGAGATTGTTAGATATGAATTTCTTGGAAATTCGTTATGTCGTATGACCTTATATGGTCACAAATGGAGTATTGATCTCTGATAGATTAATGGAGTTATGACATAATAGGCATGAGCCTACTTAATTTAGCATCAGCTGACGCTCTCTCTCTTTTTTTGCAGGCGCCCCCGCATGCTCTGCTATTTGCATTTGATTCTCTCGCAGGCGCCCCCGCGTGCTCTGCTATTTGCATTTGATTCTCTCGCAGGCGCCCCCGCGTGCTCTGCTATTTGCATTTGATTCTCTTGCAGGCGCTTCCGCGAGCCCTGCTGTTTGCATTGGACTCTCTCTGTGTCTGCTGCTAGCGCTTTGATGCGCTTCTTTATTGCTTTCCGAGCAGGGAGGCCAAGCGGTCGTCCCACACCCTTTTAAAATGTTTACGGCTAGTTAGGCAGTGTTAATTAAAGTTATTTAGTCCGGAAACGGATACCAATATATTCCGTTTGCCGTTATATTTTAGCCTTGTTAACCTCCACTACGCCTAAATTTAAATACTAGTGCTTCCAGTAAGTGCTCCAACTTACGTGAATTTTTGCTACAACCCAATGGTGATAGTCTGTGAATTTAGTATGACGAAAGTCTGTGCTGTGAAGTATCTTAAAAGTGCTGCAAACCTGCACAGTTAATTGTGCTTTGTTAGTGCTCCCAACCTACCCAAAATCAAATGTGCTTATCGCTACCTTGAGCAACAGAATTTCTAGTGCATTGAAGTTAGCCTCTATTTTGTTAAACTCCAGGTTAATGAATACGCGACCCTGACTCAGTGAAATTAATATTAAAGTGAACAGTTAAGTTTACTTTGCATAATTCAATTTAGTAGAATATTTTAGCGTGCAAGTCAGCCGGAACCCAACTTTAGAATTAGCACCATTAAAAAGGCTTATTTTATTTGTACTTCCCGCCTCCAAGCTTAGAATAACTGTAAAATTGCCTTCTAGTTTATTCTGTATTTCAGAGTAATTAAGTTACTGTTGTTAACGTTTGCCAAAGGAAAGAGTAATAAATAAGTTAAGTTTTATCCCACATGTGTGCATATGTGTTTACCAGATGTGCGCTGACCTCCACACCGAGATCGACCAACCCAGCCAGTGCTATGATGACGAAGGGGATGGGTAGCCAGTAACATCGGCCTAGGACACAAACTAAAAATATAAATTTATCAGGGACACTCTCCTGATTGGCGCCCAACAACAACCGCTTCCCCTCGCAACCCTGCGTATCGTCACATATTTTGGCGCCCCACGTGGGGCAAGCAGGAGAACGCATACTGTCATAATGTATATTTACGAGCATTAACACCTAATCACTTCTAGACTAGATTACTCTTGATTTATAAAACTTAGGACACATTTCTGCATTATGTAGTTATCTTTCCACAAATTTTTATCATATATGATGTTACATCCATCAACCAGCCACCAACCTAAATTAAAAAAAAAAAAACAAAGTAGGAATTTTGAGGTTGAACAGGGCCCCATTGTCTCATAAGATAGTTTTCAGTGCCATTATTTCCCGATTTTGCGACAGGTGATTTGCAGATCTCACACTATCTGAAGTATCCAGATGACATCAGTTCGCTTAAAAAACATCAGTACGCACTGTATTACACCTGCACTTAAATTAATATTAAACTTGTTTATACCTTTTTTTTCTTATGATTACTTTTTTCCTCAAAATAAGTTTGAAAATGAATTTTAAGATTAAATAAAACATGAAATGTAATTCAAGTGCATAACTATCATAAATGAAGCATTTATAACTAAAATAAGCATTGTAAGCATGTAATTTCACCATACTTATTTTAAGAGTATGGTGAAATTACATGCTTACAATATTTATTTTAGTTATAGATGTTTCATTTATGACAGTTATGCACTTGAATTACATTCATTGATAAGTGAAAAAAAAAAAAATAGTGCTGCACAGTCTAAACGATTTTTGATTTACAAAATTGGTATATGTCTGTATATCTAATAAGGATAATATAATATTTGTAATGTAATGTAACATCCCACTACAGGTCTATGTGGCCCTTGAGGTTGCAGGAGGTAGTCTCCCAGCATTTCCTGACAAACAGGCATAAGTGGACCTTGAGGTTATGTCACGAACTTAGTTCGCACCTTGACGCTTCCGCTTAACCTTTTATCTCCTCCGCATCTTGTTTCTTACACATTTCTCTGCATTTTTCCAACCTTTCCATATGTCTGCCATCCTATCAAATCCTGGTGTTACAAGGGTTTTTCCTTTCTCTACTCCCCGCCTCTCTGCCAATTAAGTCATGTTTTTCTCAAATTCAGGAGTGTCCCATAAGAGCTTTTTT
>JAFIDM010000006.1:7977967-7997385 GCA_023159025.1 Thereuonema tuberculata | reverse complement strand
GGGGGGGCCGCATATATATTTTGTCTACTTCAATTACAATTTACAACGTATGAAAATATGAATTAATGATAATAACCATGTATTTGTCATTTTACTTCACATTCACACTGCTTGCACATTATATTTTAAAATACGAACTTGAAACAGTTTCTAATTTGGTAATAAGATTTTACTATTCATAATTATTTCAACAAAAGTTTATTGTTACTTATCATAATAATTATGAAGAAGAAGGAACTTAATTTGCCTACAATCTGACCACAGAGTATAATTATAATTAATGAGAAGTATATAACTGTTCACAATTTTGGATAATGTTCTTGAACTGTGGAACCACTTTACTGGTTGTGATTCGCATGACTGCATTCAAATTCCAGCCAGTCTCCATCGACCTGTTCTTAGACTTGTTGATTTTCAGACAAGAAAAAGCTTGCTCAGAGATGTAAGTGGACCCAGATAGTGACAAAAGTTTGGCAGCAAAGTTAAGTGTGGAAATGCTGCTGCTGACAAAGATCCATAAAACTTCAGCTTAACTGACTTGAACTTCTCCTTCAGGACATCAGATCATAATCTGCTTGTAGGTCTAGCAGCTCCAACTGTATATCCTCTGGGGCTGAATAAGGTTCTGCACTAAATGGCGAACTGAGGATATTGAAGAGTGGTTCCTAGTTCTTGAAGTCTTGGAACCTCCTTTCAAATTCCGCAAACAGGCTATTGCCTGAAGTTTGTCATTCAGTTCCTTCAACTTTTCCATAATCTCAATGCAAACATGAAGTCTGACTTCCACTCTTCATTAACAATGTTAGTAACAAAGTCACAATCAATATCCTTCATCTCCAGGAACATAACTATTTCTTCCTTGAGATCCCACACTCGCCTCAATATCTTGCCTGGGCTCAGCCAGCGGACACTACCGTGGTAGATAATTTGAGAATGTTCAGTTAAAGACTGTTTGATAAAAACAGTTTGCTGCTTCTTTAAATTGTTAACCAACTCCTGGAGTTCCTTTTTCTCTTCGTTCGTTAAATTGTGCCCAAAATCCAAATGTTTTGTTTGGTGGTGTCTTGTTAAATTGTACTCCTTAAAGAGCTCACACACTCACGGCATAGCAAGCAGACTGCTTTGCTCCCAATGTTCGTGAAGCAGTCCATTCGTCATTAAAAACACGACATTCGTCCTCAATCTTTCTTTTTTTGACAGCACTCATGCTTAAATCAACGTCTATTCGCTGTGAAAAGCCACTTCCGGTTGAGCAGAAACGCAGTTTCGAATAGGGATGTTGACCATTAGTCACTCATCAATTCTGGAGCCATAAAAACCAATTTAATATCCCTAGATTCGAATCAAATACTCGGAATAAAATTTCAAAAATATAGTGAAAATTATGATCGAACAAAATTAACATCGACGTAGGATCGCAACATGTGCATGCCTACGGGCCGCATAATATACTCTGGCGGGCCGCATGCGGCCCGCGGGCCGTAGTTTGCCCACCCCTGAGTTAGAACATGCTCTTTATTCATTGAAACAGCAACAGATAAATATATAAACCATCCCAAATCCTATTCTCTGGGGATAGCAAATGTCAACATTTTATGCTGTCTTGGTTATTTTCATCATCTCTGACAATCTCAGCAAATCCATTTTTTATTCTTTATAATTCTAACTACATCTGCTTTGATTTCAGTCGTCTCAATTCTTTTTAGTATGCATTCAGACTTTTTGCAGGCCGCAACTTCATTACTGCTGAGAGACAAACAAAATTAATAAACTATAACATCTTTTTCTGTCAGTCAAAATCTTGTTGGGGTTTTTTTTTTTCTTTTCAATATTATTTTTGATTTCTGAACAAATTTGAGATATATTATAATATACAACATGAATTTTTGAAGTAGAATAAACGATAACCTGCAAATTATGCAAATTCTAAATTAGATCAAAAAGTTCTATAATGAGAGATCTTGAACTAGGAACTTTTTATCCTTCCATTTGCATTACCTTATTTTTATATAATTCAAATGGATAAAATGCTACTTTCAGTCTGACCGTTTGACATTAAATAACTAACTGCCCCCACATTGTCAGCGTATTATACGATTTCCATTTGATCATCCACTTGTACTTAACAATGGTTTTTCCCTGTTTTCTGTGGTTTGACCTCTTTGCTTCTCAGCCTTTTTCATGTTGTGGCACACTTATATAATTGCCTGAGGTATACAATGTATTATCTAAAATCTCGTTGCACATGAATTACAATCTTTCAAACATTTAGGAATACCTTAAAGTATTTTTAAGGCAAATCTGAATGTAAATTAATGTTTTATTAACCTTCATTGTTAGAAAGAAATAGATTTACAGGTAACCCCCATTGATTGCGAAGGATAGGTTCCAGCGAAGGTCGCAATGAGCGAAACTTCACAATCAACGAGGGATTTAAAAAAAAATCATTTTAGAGTATGAAAAAACACTTTATTGATAAAATAAACATTATTAATATAAAAATAAATGTTTTATGTAGCATAAAAGTAATATAACATTGAAAAGAAACTGAAAAAAATATTTAATCACTTTGTTCTGCATTGCAAAAAAGAATCTAGTGTTCCTTGCTGGGCCTTTCTACGTTTATTACGTAATTTTGTGGATATTATGAAAAATCGTAATTATATATAAATTAAATGAATTAATTAATGTTTTATTTAACAATTAATTTTGACAGTTGAAAAAAAAAAATCGCACTATAATGAATTCGCAATCAACGAGGGGGTTACCTGTACTTGAAATTTGTGTTTGCCCAGATTACTCGATGTTCAGAATTTAATCTAAATTAGAGCATTTGGCTGCATATGAAGTTGCATGTTTATTAAAGATGAACACTCAGAATTTTCTTGCAGCACACCACTGTTTGAGAATGTTAGTTGAGAAGTAGTCAACTTCTTGTTTTCAATAAGAAATCCTCAGGTTTAGTGTTTTTGTTTTGTTGCTTATGTTGTAGATGAAAAAAATAATAGAATGGATAAAATACTAACTGTTGATTCATAGAATGAAGTAAAATCATTAGACAAGAAATAACAATGATACAGTTATCAGTATCATGAAATTTCATTATAATTATAGTCACATCTGTTGTGAATCCCCCAATAATGTTCTCCTATACTGAGCATAAGTCTGACTTAAGGACCGAAGAGTCCTACAAACTTTTGCCATGACATTTTTACAACTTGGGATACATAACCATAGTGAACAACTTGATTAAAATAAAAGTAGACACACCCTATCTATGCGAAGTTCTGTTTTTCCATAAGTTTCTCAAACCTCATCATTTGCATTTTGATAATTATCAACAATTTTGCTTCAGTTCTGTACTTTCAATTATGCCTTTTCTTCTCAAATAAAAATGTATAAGTAACTTCTACAGGGTGTCTACAGAATCAGGGAAATCAGGGAATTATCAGGGAATTTTTTGGTTGAACAGATCAGGGAATTTTAAAAGAAATTGTTCATGAAATCAGGGAAAAATCAGGGAATTATTTTATTCAGATTTTGTAGACACCCTGTTCTAGTCAAATAAAACTTTTAAGAAAAAAAAGTTCCAAAACACACAAGTTAAATATAAGGCTCTCACACCCCGAGCTATCATTTTGGGAATCTGGGACAGCTGTTTCTGCCTTATTAGGTATCAGCAGCCAGGCTTACCCTTGATGATAGCTCAATGTGTGTGTGACAGAGGATATCTGTAAAGCTTCCTGAAGTGGCACCCCAACATATCTACACAATAACCTTATATTTATCTTACGGCATTTTGGAATATTTGTTTTTCTTACACTAGTATATGCACGTTAAATTCGTTTTTATCGTTAAATTCGTTTTTATAAGAAAACTTTGTTTTATTCAATTTTTTGAACGAAACAAACCAAAAACATATGTTTTCTAAAAGAAGACAGTGCTAGTAAAGCCCTACAGTTTCATAAAACTATCATGATGTTTCAGTTATCAAGTTTAAAGTTTGATTCATGTTATTGGTATGTATTCAAGATAAATGTTTTCTTGTATAAGTAAGTGAAAGATATAGTGATATCTCCACTGTAGGATTTTAATGAGTCAAAATAATATTTTATATTGGATAACTGGTAATTGTGTGAATTTGGAAAATATATCTAATAACTATTTGTGCTTTTCCTTTTAAAATTGATTTGCACATTTTAAGGATTTCAGTTTCATTGAATAAAGGGTAGTGGATGGGATTAACAATATGCGAGGGGGCTAAAATCAAATGCAGCTAAATCCATGTTTACACACACACACAAAAAAAAAAAAAAAAAAAAAAAAAAATTCTTTTTTTTGTGTGTGTGTAAGATGGTGACATTGTATGAAGAAAGCATCCATCAAAATATGTAGGAATTAGAAGTCAATGGATATCACACTGAACACCTATAACGGCGGGTTATTATTTTATTGAATAATTAAAATGTACTTAGCTACTTTTAATACCAAATGACTGAATTTACCCGACTGTTTCTAACACGAATGGATATAGCTGACTTCGTTTCCAGCACCTAAGTGATGAAGTCACTGTCACAAGTGATGTGCCCTCCTTATGTATCTAATAGATTAACATCGAGGATGCAAGAATGTTAATAATTGTGTAGAAACAACTGGACTACTAAAAAAAACAAGCAAATGTAGGAACAAAGTTTATACCGCCATCTTGACTTTTCGAAAATGGGGCTCTGTGATTGGCCGGCCGCGATTTTAGCTGTGTTCTTTTCCAACACCACTGGATATAGCTGTCTTCGAGAATAGTCATGTTTTTTAAAGTGGATTTTCGTAGGAAGTTATCTGCATTTGATGCTAAATGATTTCAAAACCGGATTCGACTTTGTTCGAAGAATATAGTGGCATTCATAACTCAGAAATCGATTTACTATGGATTTAGCTGATTTCGATTCTACACACCTCATGTAATTAATGTTATTCATATTAATAGTATGCGAATTAAAGAAGCATCAGCATTAAAACTCTTGCATGTGTATTTATGCTGATAAAAGTCCATTTTTTAATGGTTGACCGCTTATTATTGTGCAAAGGAGAATGGGCAAACTGTATGGGAATTTGCCCCACCGTGTATAGTGATAGGAGATCTTTCTATAGGTATATATCTTTACATAGAACATATTTTATTATTACGACTCGTCTCAATTATTAGTCCATTCGGAGTTATGTATGTCTAGATATGACGTATCTCATTGACATCTTACTTCTCGCATGTATTAATTACACTCACTTCCAAAGTTAAGCACGGAGAGGAAAAAGTTAATTTCCATAAGCCAATCTGAATTAAAGAAGCTGAAATTTGCTGCAAAGGTAGAAGGAAGTATGCAAATTATATAGGTAACAGCCAATCACGGTTTCACGTCGATAAATATGCAAAACAGGCAGTCGTATAAGAAGCCGGCATTGTGAAGGGTTACGGGAGTTACATGTAAGTGCTGATGAAATGTGTTTAGAACGTTCATACGATTTGTTTTCAAGCTAGACATGTTTTTATGGCTTCCAGAAGACAAATGGAAGATTCTGAGTGCTGGCGGGCTGTCAGACGCATTGAAGCAGGACAGTCTATAACAGATGTTGCTCATTTCTTCGGCGTTCATCATTCCGTTATTTCACGATTATGGAAACAATTCCAAACAGTTGTCCGAAGACCTCTAGCCGGTCGTCCAAGGGTTACGACCCCCGCGGAAGATCGATATATTGCTGTTGTAGCCAAGCAGAATCGAAGATCGACCTCCACACGTGTGACATCTATGGTTGCAGCAGCCATTGGTAAGACGATATCTGCCACTACTGTTCGTTGAAGGCTACACATGAATAGTCTGTATGCCCAGGTACAACTTGTTTGTGTTCCTTTATCCGTCCAATCCAGAGAGGCGCGATTACAGTGGTGCCGCCAGTATGTGAATTGGGGTAATGTTATGTTCACAGATGAGTCCTACAACCCGATGATAAGCGTGTTAGGGTCTGGAGGAAATAAGGCACACACAATCGGCCCCAGAATATAAAAATAAAACTTCAGCCACTGTTATATGCAGATCTTTTGGCGATAGGAAGCGAGGAGTTGAAGTGTTGTGTTTTCCAAGTACCTGTGGAAAAGTAAAAACTTTGCCGTCCCGATAGAACGCAGGAGATGGAAAAGCAGAACTCTGTCAAGGCAAATGCAATAATTACCGCTGTTGCTTGCCTAATCTCGCTGAAAACTTTTTTTCCCATGATTAATGCCAGGGTACTTGGTGACGTGTGTGTGTTGGATTGATATATTTCACTCTTATATCTATTAGTGTTCATCGAAAATAAATACGAAACATGGGGCTGCAACAACAATCTTCGTGTGACGAACTAAACTAAGTACTGTCTATTTATTTCACATGTGCTGCGGACCCTCACATATAGAAATTTGTTTATAATAACATATTGTGCCAATTGAAAAGACAATTCTTTCTAAAACTGTTCATTTTTTTTTTATTTCACATTACAGTTATTTGTCGAAAAGAAATTGGTTAAAAAATTATATTAACAAAACTAAAAACAATATTTGTCAAATAACAATAATATTAATAATAGAAAATTTATGGAACTTTCTAAAAAAGATATCAATTACAAAATATAACAAAAATCTTGCATTCCATAATTTGTACAAAAATAATAATGTATTTATATAATTAATAAATCAAATAAATAAAAATGATGATAAAAATTTAAACACCATTGCCTTCTTCATACCAAATCAAAATAATATTTTAAATATAATTAAGAAATTAAACACAAATGCCACTGGTTTGGATAACATCACCCAGAGCCGGATCTAGGTGGGGGGGGGACCCCGCACCGTGGCCTGGATCCGAGCTATTTCAAGCTAAGGCACTCCGAAGGATTTTCGCTGGGGGGGGGGGGGGGGGCAACAATTTTTAGATCCGGCCCTGACATCACTACAGAAGATATAAAAAATAATAAAGAAATTTTGATATACATGCAATTTTCCATAAGTTTGGATAAATGTTTGTAGAACTTTTCAAAAATATATAATTCTCATTTACAAAGGTGGAAATTCAGAAGAATATAAAAATTTCAGACCAATATCTATACCATCTAAACTTTCAAAGATAATAGAAGGTTATTTAACAAAATCTATTAATGATTTTGTTATAAGAGCAAAATGCATATCAAATAAATAAAGGCACAAATGACCTACTTAATAATTTAAATAATAGTCAATTGAGGCTAATAATAAATTATGGTATAAGAAATCAAAAACTATTTAAAAAATATAAAATTATTAAATTAAGTAAAACTTACAACATTAAGTGTGGCATTCCCCAAGATCTAATTTGGGACCTTTGTTTTTCATATTGTTTATAAATTCTATTTGTGATTCAGTTAAACATTGTAGTATTACATTTATGCAGATGATGTAATATTTCTAAGTAGTTTGTATGATCAAAATCTTGCCATTACAAATCTTCAGCAAGATCTAAACAACATTTCAAATTGGGCTTTTGAGAATAAAATGAAAATTAACCAAAAGAAAACAAAGATTATGATGATCAAAACTAAAAATAAGAAATTAAATTCAAATATACAGTTTAAATTACATAAAAACTCTTGTTCTGATATTACAAATAGAAATAATAATAGTTTGAATAATTGTGATTGTCCATATATTGATTTTATAGAAAATCATTAATACTTAGGGATTTACATAGATGATGATTATAGTTGGAGTATTATGTTCTAAAAAGATTACATTCTTTCACTTTCATGCTTTATTATTTAAGAAACAAGTAGCAATTAATCAAACTTATTGTTTATAAATCTCTCGTAGATTCTGTCTTGAATTATGGTTTGGAATGTTGGTTTTTTTTTAACAAAGAATCAGATTAAAAATATAAATAACATTTATAACAATTTATAAAAATTTTTGATAACATACATATCAATTTTAAGCACCAAACAGAAGTAAACAAACTGAAAATAAAAGTACAGAATTTTGAATATTTAAGAAAAGTTTATATATTATAGTATTATCTTAAAAAATATATACAAATATCAACTTGTAATTCGAGAACCAATTTTTTATGGATAATGGATTAATTGTCCAACAATACTTTGGGGTATTTATGGAGCTTCCATAGTCTTATGATTTTAGCAGTAATTTCGATGCAATTTTTAGAATATATTTTTTTTGTTCAGTTTCATAATTCTACATATTTTTATTATTGCTCAAAATGAATCAGAGAATTTTATTTTGGATCAATTTAATTCCCTATATAAAGGAATACAATTTACCCTTGAAAAACATTAAAATAATTGTTTGCCATTTTTAGATATAATGATTAAATTGAACCGTATTCGAAACCTCCTTCTGGAAATTCCATTATTTCCTATTCATCAGAAGTTCCTTCTCTGCAAAAGCTAATTTAAGTAAAATGAAAATAAGAAAGCCTTTTTCTTTGTTCTACAGAAGAACTTTTTTGTAAACATATATATAAGATTAAGGAGGAATTTATTAATAATGATTTTCCAATTCAATTTGTATCCTCAACTATTTCAAAGACTGTACATTATATATATAACCCAGAACTAAAAAACGATAAAAATGGATAAAAATGGTTTATTACCATGTTTATAATTATTTTCACTTTCTCTTGATTTTTTTAAAGCAAGTCCACATTAAAGTTAGTGCAGATGATAATCTGTTCCATACCACATACATTCCGAAGGCAACTGAAGAGGTTATAAATGAATCTTAAAATATAAAGATGATACATTATAAGCTTAAAATAGCAACAAAACTAACTTATTAACATCCTAATAAACAAAAGCCTAGAAGAACTCTACAATTTATCTACAAAAATGTAAACAATCCTGACTGTTACAATTATCAAATTATATTGGTCAGCATACAATATTAAAGCTTTTTGAGGTTGTTCCAAACGAGTTATTCAGTTTTTTGTTTATAATTAATAATAAGTTATCATACATTTTTATTACACAAAAGACATTCTTGCATTCATGATTAGACTCTTAATAGTATTACGTATAGTTTGGGTTAACACTGCCAAAGTGAAAAATATAAATATTCTTCCAATAGTATTTAGTCATATAATAATAAAAAAGGTGGCATTTTAAAATCAAATTAAATACATATTCACAAGTATACAGCAATATATGCAATGCCTGTTATTTGAATAAAGGATACCATGAAATACATTCTTCTTCCAGTCATCTTGATTAAACACTACTATGCAGAATGACTAACACGCGGTCAACAATTAATTTTGTACTACTTTACAAGAGTGCATTAGTAAATGCCACCCCTATCTGATACAATTGTTGTTTGGGAGCAAAGTACAAGATGAACTATGTAGTTTTCAAATAAATGTTTTATTGTTGGCAAATGCTATTTAATTCTTATTATCTTCATATGTGCTTTTCCATTCTTTCAATCCTCTAAACAAAAAAGAAAACTCATTGAGGCCAGCGGAATGGAAGCACATCAATTTTCTTACATATATTTTTTTGGTGAGTTTTTACTGTTTTGCTGGAATACTGTAAAAGAAACCAGCCAACATATCTGCAATTTCATTTAGTTTATGGTAAGTTTACCTCAACTTATTGGTCTTCCTTTTAATTTTAAATCAAATGATTTTAAATATGAAAGACATAAATGTAACTATAATATATGCTACATAATATATTGATGCATAGTTCAAGGGATTAGGATTAAGATCAAGAGATTATCGGGCTTCAGCTGTTCCTAGAATAAATGTCTCACCTGATTGGTCCTCAGCACAGGCAGACTGAGGTGAAATTGGTTTTTGGCTCTGGGAATCAGAAGTCTTTGTTATATATACCTCTGTTTTAGTATATAATAAAGGAAGCCAAGTAGTTACATTTTGCTGCCCGTGAACCTGTCTTGACTCACATTATTTTAACAACAAAACAATATTATGCTATTATAATATATAATAGCAACTGCAAAAATAAGAAGTGTTAGTTAGTAATAAAATTTTCTAGAAAAATATTGTAGTAAATTAGTGAAATATATATGCTTAACCACTCAACAATGGCTGCAAGTTCAAAATTCCAACATAGACTAGATGAACAATGATCGTTAGAATAAATAAAAAAAAAAATCTTAGTTGTGGAGCTGTTGGCCAATGAAGGAAGAAAAGTGGAAGTTTGATTAGATTTTGGGTTTCTGGCAATCATCACTAGCTGATTTGTAAGGCAAATACAGTCACTGCTTATGATGAGAAGCGTACTTAAACGATGGAGCTGGATCCACAATCCATATGATGCAATGGAGGTAAAGATGAAGTGCGGAATGAAAATCTAGAAATCCATGGTTCAGAAAACAGATTGTGGATCCAGCTCCATCGTTTAATTAAATAAAATGAAAGCAGTTCAAGAATTTTCGATTTCAGAAAATCCCACAGACGAAGCTGTGCCTTCCTCTCTCCCGATGAAACTACCACCAACAGGGGGAAACGGGTACTTCTGCTTTGGATTTCCAAATGTCATTATCTTTAACGAATCCAATCATGGAGGATGTTTTTTAATATCAGGGGATCAAACACTTGAAAATGAACCCTACCACACGCTGAGGGTTTGAAACATTGTGTAAGTTTTTATTTTAATCTTAAATTTTATTGCACATGTGTTTTTAATAGTTGGCAATCTTAAAGTTCTTAACAGTAAGTAAATCTCATTTTAATATGAAAGTGGCAAATGCCACTATTGCTGGTGTTTTAGGTAGATATTTTAAAAAAAAGGACATCATAAGATTTTTGGATATCCATAAAAAACTCGGGAAGCTACAAAAGACGCCATTACCTTCAATAATATTTGCAAAAAATATGATTTGACACCTCAGGGATGTATGCTAAAAGTTGAAACTAATAGCCAAAAAATAATAAAATTGTTGCAAAAAATACAAAAATTATTAATAGCCGAAAGAATAAGTAAAGCGCATATAAAAAAGGGGCAACTTATAGCTCATTTAAAACGGTTATCAAACTTCTTAAAAGACAGATTAAGCCAAAGTGACTACTTATTGATTTTAATCAAAGGGGCAAAAAAAGCCAATTATGACAAAGTTGCAATCGCCCATAGACACTGTAAAAAATTAGGCAAACTTGTGTGCTCTAATGACCTTTATCAATATCAAGATAACCAATTATGCAAAAAGAGGGTCATTAATGACAGCCAATTAGAAATAACAAAAATCTAGGAGGATATTTTAAACAGAGGTTTAAATTATAATATCGGAAACGAAAACCTTTTTACCATGGATATTCTAACTAATTTAGAATCACAAATTAGATTTATCCCTAATAATGAAGAATGTACCGCACTTAGAAAAAAGGTAGGGCAGGTGGTAAATGGTCTAAAGGCTAAAAAAAGAACTAAATCTACCCCTAATAGAATAGAATACCAGGAATTGTTTCAATTAAAAGAACATAGCGAATCAGTTGTTTTCACTGAAGCCGATAAAGGAGGGGCTATGGTAATCTTAAATAAAATTGACTATATAAAAATATGTGAACAATTCAATCATATTACTGAGAGGTTTTGCACACTTGGATAATCCGAAGAGCAAATTATAAAAAATAAACATGAAAATATTAAAAGCTTCAAATCGCGGATTAATCTCTAAAGAAAAAGCAAAACAGGTTACTCTCATGAACACCTCGCTTTCTGCACTCAAAGGTTTACCTAAAGCGCATAAGGAAAAACAAAACCTCCTTTATAAAATCAGGCCTATTATTAACTGCAAAGCCAAAGCCATCATTATCATCTCAAATATTATAAAAAATAAGATAGAACTAATTCAATATTGTTCAAATTATAGTATAATGAATCGCGATCCGTTATTAAAATTTATCCAATATAGCCCCTTAATTCCAAATACACAGATGATATCATTAGACGTCATTAATTTATACACTTCATTAACGCCATCTTTAATAATGAATGCAATACATCATGCTATCGAAAATGATCCAGACATTCGCAATGGAAGGTTTTTCTTCAATGTACAGGAGGTCGCTGTGTTATTCCAAATGCAGATTTTCTCCTTCAATAACCGGTATTATGCTCAAACCCCTGGGGTATTTATGGGGTTACCCTCTTTGGCGGTAATGGCCGAATGTGTGATGGCCTATATTGAGTTACAGGCATTCTAAATCGAGAACATATTTAACAACGTGCATTACATCTGCAGGTAGGTCGATGACACTTTCCTAATCGTTAATAATCATTTTATAGATACTATACTTAAAGAATTCAATGATATAAACGCAAATATTCAATATACTATGGAAAAAGAAAAAAATGAAACCATCCCATTCCTGGATATTTTAATTAAGCGAGCAAAAACAGGTTATGAGACAACAGTATATAGAAAGCTAACCGACGCATCAATCACCATTCATTATAGAAGCTCAGTATCTGAAAATTATAAAAGAAATTCTATAAAAATGGCGCTTGATAGAGCAATAAAAATATGTTCCACTTCGAAACTTTTACACCAAGAAATAGAAATGATTAAACATATTTTTCACAGCAACGGGTTCCCTTGTATGATACTAAATAGATACATAAGAAGGTTTTTACAAAAAACACGACACAAAAAATGCAACGAAGAGCCTCAAACTAAAAACTCCGGCACTAAAATCCAGGAAAAACAAATGCACCGTTACGCGCCCATAACCTATGAGGAGGTATTATTTCAAAAAATAAAGCCAGTCTTAGGAAAATCTGGAATTGGAATTGCATGCAGACCGAAAAATACTATCGGTAGTTTACTCAACAGGGAAAAAAAGCCCATAAAAAGCAACGACCATATCCTGAATAAACAGGGAACGATTTATGGGATACACTGCGAAACGCATAGCAATTATAATAGAAATAACGCATGTCTCTATATTGGACAAATGAAACGTAGTCTAAACACAACACTAAAAGAACATGTTTATGCCGTAAAAAAAAAGAAAAAAAAAAGAAGGAAATATGGCATATCACACAGCAAGCCATTGCCATACTCATCAACATGAATTAGATATCGAAAATCTGGTGATTTATGGGAAAAGAAACGATATATATCTCCGAAAATTTTACGAATCTGGCATGATTAAAATTCTAAAAAGTTATAATCAAGATCTATCTACTACAAATATCTTAGAATATGGCATTTAATTATAATTTAGCTTAATTCCAACAATATCCCGTGGATAACATCTAATTGATAATGGCTTAATCAATTAACCTTAAAACGCTCCTCTCATTATTAGCAGACAAGTTCCATTATAATAACTGAAACTACCACCAACAGTGGGGCAAAGGGTACTTCTGCTTTGGATTTCCAAATGTCATTATCTTAAACGAATCCAACCATGGAGGATGTTTTTTAATATCAGGGGGTCAAACACTTGAAAATGAACAATATGACACGTTGAGGGTTTGAAACGTTGTGTGAGTTTTTATTTTAATCTTAAATTTTATTGCACACATGCTTTTAATAGTTGGCAATCTTAAAGTTCTGAACAGCATGCAAATTTCATTTTAAAATGAAAGCAGTTTAAAGAATCTTATCCGACTAGATCCCTCGTAGAGTGCTGGCGGGAATATTGGTGTCAAGGAAAAAAAAAACTGAATCTACAAAAATAATGAAGATGATAGAAAAAAAAAAAATATGTATACTTTTTATCTCTTGCTTTTTCTTACAGCAAAAAATTCAATAATCGCCAACAAGAGACATCTTGTGTCCTCGTTGCCTCGCACATTAATAATTAAAAAAAAAAACAAAAACAATAGCCACCTTTTCAACACCCCCCACCCCCCCCCCCGAAAGTGTATACTTTTAGCAAAAAAATTGGTCAGTCACAGTTATGAGTCTATAAAGTCACTAGTAAAGTCACAAATTCTGTCTTTCAAGTTCTAAAGGATATACCAATTGAATAGGACGTTTTACAACCTTACCATCAGGTAGCAAGAAATGGCATGAACGGATGCATCCGTCTTGTCCTTGAAGCACTTCTTTTATGACACACGTCTTTCACAGATGATGTACTGTTCGTCCATCATCCAGGAGGAGAGTTGCCCTATCCACAGTGGACTATTGCATCAATGTTTCGATGTTCATGGGCTGTCCGGAGCATCAGTAGTCAGTCAGTCCGCCAGATCTTCCAAAATTTGTCTAAGATTGCCATGCGAGCCTTCCAAAGTCGTTGAATGTTAGGTGAATCGCATAAATTGGGTGATGTCAATTTGGAAGTGGGTGGTGGAACAGTGAGACGTCTCCCAATGACCCGGAGTTATTACTTCTCGAATGTCTTCTGATGCGTAATCAAGAGGGCGGGAGTTGAGCACACACTCAACTTCCTCTAAGATAGTATGCGTCTCTTCCAAGATTAACATTGCTCGTCCACATGTTGTTTTGATTTTGTCCTTCACAAAACGAACCATTCGTTCCCACATGCCTCTCCACCATGGATTCTTATCTGCAATGAATTTCCATTCAATGCATTTCTCTGTAGCTAACTGCATCATCTTTGTCCAAATATTTAAGTCCTTCACTGCATGTTTAAAAGTTTTTGCATTACCAGACCATATAACTCGACAGAATCCCCAATATGCTATAAAACGATGAAAATTCATTTATTCTACCAGTTCAAGATGCAATGTCCTAGTGACTGCACACGTAATTATCAGAAAATACGTTTTCTTCTGTCCTCCATTACCTTCAAGAACAAAAATTGGTCCCACAAAGTCCACTCCAATTACTTCGAACAGGTTAGCTACTGTGGAATATTACAAAATTATTTTGTAATTAATAATAAACTTTAGATGTAGCTTGAATCCAAATTTATATTGAAGTTAAGGACAGTTGACGAAAGTCTCGTTTTGGGAGAAATGATCTCGTATCAGAAGAACGAGATGTGAACGGGAGAGAAGAGAGAAGCCTTTGGAGGGAAGATCAAACCGGACGAGAAATAATGGCCGTCGATACTAATAAAGGTTACAGCGTTTGTGCCAACACAAGATAGTATTAAAACAAGTGAATAGCGAAGTTGATCTACAAGAACTTCCGAACTGTAAGTAGATTTACTTATTATCTGAAGGGACCCAAAATAAAGAAATGAAGAGACTAAATATTATCGAGAATATTAGAAGTTTAGGGTTATCAACGTTCAACGATATTATGGAATAAAATATCCTAAAGGAACTGGGAAATGAAATAGAAATTCAACCAAAGTTATTATTAAGCAATATTATTAAAGCCATTTATCGGCATAAACTATTTTAATGGAGAAAATCGATTTAAATGAACTTAAGCCTTTTATCGACATAGTTAATGTGAGAGCCATTTACTCGGTACAATGAATTACCCATTTATCAGCGTAGAGAAAATATTCTCAAGATATTAATCAAGTGAACTTATATTATTAAAGGACATAATATATACAATCGTAATAAAGAGTAAAACTTAGATTATATTCTATAAGTGATTGAAGGATATATAACTTTCTGTGAAGAGCAGTATTATTAATCTACGAATTATTAATAAAAAAACTTTTAAATAAATAGAAGATTAATTAAAGGTGAATTTAATATGGAAATATATTCACGTTAATAAGTAAAGATTGTGCAAGCAAATAGACTTTGAACATTATTATGATTACTTTAGTTTAAGATAAATATCGAGTAGATATTTACAGAAGCAAGGTTATTCAATTACAAAGAAAAGTGATCTTATGAAGAAAATAGAACTGAATGTGAGCTTTATATGAACTAATATATAGTTACATAAATGACTGATGATCATTATGGTTATAACTATACTTGTAAATAATAATCTATGCAACTTAAATTAATATTTATTATTAAATAAGAATTCGAATAAGTTCTTTGAATTTTACTATCAACGTGTTGTGTACTCTGTAATTAAAAAAAAAAAAAAAAAATTAATACACAAAGTAGGTTCTATCTTACCACAGCTACATTCACCGATCAGGTGGGAGAGGTGCTTTCACCATTTGTGCTGGCTTCACATGGCGTTGAACACAAATTTGACATTCTTTAACACCTTTGGATACCTGTTACTTCGAAGGTATCCAAAAACGCTCACGAAGCTCTGTAATTGTCTCGGAAGCACTCTTGTATGAGCTTCAAGAATAATGAGTCTCATTGTCCACGCATGACTACTCAACATAATTGGATGCTTGGTTTCAAATTCTAACATGGAGAAATGAAGTCTTCCGCCCAGACATATTAATCTATTCTTCGCCAATATTCCCGCGAGCGCTCTCTGAGGGATCTAGTCGGATAAGATTCTTTATGGTGCCAAAAGCCGGGAGAAAAAAGGCTGCGGCGTATTGTGTTTGAAGGTTCGTTGTTAAGCCTTTTTTGCGTTCATGTGTGTTCCATCGTATAGTGGGCTGCTACAGTCGTGAGTTGTTCATTATTTGTAAACTTCTGTGTAATTACCGGCACTGCTGAGGAGGAATGGCGTCGAAGGCTAGTATGAAGCGTGGGTCAGTGAGAGCAATGCTAACAAAGATGATGGCGAGTTGAAGACTGTGTATGAGACAAAAAACGCCGAGCTGGCTGAAGAATTGATAAGAGAGGTTAAACGATAGAAGGAATATGTTAGATGGTTTAAATAAACAAGTGGAGTTAGACTTGGAACTAAATGAAGAAAGAATTGCAGAAGAAATGGCAGGAATTATGAAGTATAACGATTTTATTACTTCTTGGATAGCAAGATTACACCGTTTTGTATCAAAACGTTTTACTGGAAGTCTATCTTGAAGCCTGCTTGGGTCTTGGCCTGTGTCTAGCAGTACGACAAGAAATGAGGAACTGACAATACGACTTCCTAAGTTTCATTTGCCAAAGTTTACTGGAGAAATTTTAAAATAGACCAGCTTCTGGAATGCGTTTTCGTCGGCAATTCACGACAAAACCAATTTATATGGTACTGAGAAATTTAACTATCTTCGTAGTGTAGTGATTGATAGTGCATTGAAGTGCTTCCGATAACAGAGGAGAATTATGCAACAGCAGTGGATCGGATTACACAACGTTTTGGTTGGACGGAGCATATTATTAACGGAACCACCGCTACTTTGCTTCAGTTGCCTGTCCTTGAAATGAAACGGTAAGCCTATGGTGCTATTATGAAGATGTAGAGGTAAATATCTTAAATCATAAGGAGTCAATGTCGTAGCGTGTAGCGCTATGTTAGTTAAGAAATTACCAAAGGAATTGTAGCTCGAATGGACACGTAAACCTATGCATCCACACTCAACGAATATAGAGCAGTTAATGGAGTTCATGAGGGAAGAAGTCGAATTGTGAGAACGATTTGTTACGTGGGAGATGTTCCGAGTAAGGAAAATGAAGTTCCTGGTTCTAATGCTAAATGGGTCTCAAACTAAAAAAACACAGGGTAGGTGCATCTACGTCTGCGTTGCACATGGTTGCAAACAGTAAAGAAAAGAAACCTCAGGTGCATCAATGTTTGGTTTGTGGAAGCGATAAACACTTGCTTGTTAATTGTGACATTAAATCGGTTGACAAAAGAATGGAGAAATTAAGACAGCTACGTAAATGTTTTAATTGTCTGTGGACTAGACACAATTCGCGGCCATGTCCTGTACGTAAATCTGTTTGTAGAAATTGTCAAGGCGCTCATCATTCTGCACTCTGTCCAACAATGAACGAGAACGCCGAGTTGCGGGAAAATAAGAAGGATGAGTCTCCTCCCACTCAAGCTGTAGCAAATCACAAGTTAAACTCTCATAATTATGTTGTTCTGTTAAAATCAATGATTGTTTTGGTTGACGGTAACAAAATCAAGTGCGTGCTAGATTAATTCTAGATGGAGGAAGTCAGATGAGTTTTATTAGTAGTCGTCTGTCTAGATTAGTAGGAGCAGAGATGGTCGGAAGACAAAAAGTTGACATTAGTGTGTTTTCTGACGGGTATGTTGGGCTCCGAGAATACAAGAAAGTGCGCGTTGGTCTATTTGATAATGATGGGATGAAAACTATAGAAGCTGTGCTACGTGAGTAGGATTCTGTATGCTCAACGTACTCTCTTGTTCCAACCAATAAAATTATAAAAGAGATGGAAAAACGTGAATTGAAATTAGCTGATCCTGATGCTATCACAGTGTGTGATTTGGACGGTGTCAACATTTTAATTAGAGGAGATTTGTACTGGACTGTTGCGATAGGTAATAATGTACGTTTGACGGACCGATTGCAGCAGTTGATACAATTTTTGGGTGGCATGTTCACGGACCAGAAGATGAAAACTCAACTACAGTGGACTGTTTCCATGTGAATACATTTAATGTATGTATCAATTACGTTGAATATGGCGACGCAAACAGTGAACTTGCTTCAAACATAGAAAAATTTTGGCACCTTGCACATTAACAATAACAATGTTCACAACACAGTTCAAGAATTTTCGATTTCAGAAAATCCCACAGACGAAGCTGTGCCTTCCTTCCTCTCTCCCGATGAATATGATGCAATGCAGGTAAAAGATGAAGAAGATGAAGTACAGAATGAAAATCTAGAAATCCATGGTTCCGTAGATTTTGAATATGAAGAATGCAAGGATGAAGTCTTCATGGATGAAGAAGAGCAGGAGAAAACAAAGTGGGATATCCAACAAGAAGCATACTTTTAAAACAACCTAAGAACAGCGATCAGCTGTGCTGAAGTTAACCAAGGGAAATGGTAATGTCAAAAAGGCTCTTTTCAGGACCACTTAATTGCTATGGAAGAAATGATCATGAGATTTTACACATCATTGCAGTTATTTTAGTGATGATTTCGATGCTGCTTTGGCTTACAGTGAAACTAGTCTACTCAGATGTTGTGATGGCTATCACCCTCATTATTTTATTTTTATTTTTTTTTTTTTTTATTTATTTATTTCTAAATTTAAAATTACAGTCCTGCTAGGTTTTCAAAATGAAATCCTGTGATGCAGGTGCTGAAAGTATAAATAATTTATATTTGTAATTTAAAAAGTATTAATCATATAAAATCATATAAAAATTATATAATTATGCAATTATACGAATTATACTTAAATTAGATTCAATTATATAATTATATAAAAATCAATATATCACAGAAATATAAAAAGAAAATCAAATACAAAAAGAAAATTATTATAAATATCATTCGTTACAATCAAATTTAAGGTTCCCAAATTATTTTTTACTTATTATTCTAATTACAATTTCTTTCTTTCAAAGTTTATACTGTATAACATTACTGTATAACATAATGTTTATACTGTATAACATTAAAAATTTCTAAATCTAATTGTGAAAATAA
>JAFIDM010000006.1:7965748-7976169 GCA_023159025.1 Thereuonema tuberculata | reverse complement strand
TACAAAATGGCGGGAAATTAGTAATGAGCAAATCATTGCAGGTATCGTAGTGACATCTGTTGTTAAAAAATTGAAGCTTTCTGTAAACTGTCGTGAATGAATGTAAAACTAATGCGATAAGGATACACCATAATTCGTTATATCTTGAGCACGTCTATATTTTTATTGTACTTTTAAATATAAAAACTTCCTTCTTTAATTATCAACTTTACTTTTTAATTCATTTGTTTTGTTCAAATCTTAAGTTATTTCTGTGAACGTCCAGACATGAATAATGACCATTTCCTTATTTGGAAAACCTTTGTGGAAAAGCAATTGTAGCTCCATTATTAGATGTAAATTTTATCTAAGAAAGCTCTGTAGGATAATAAAATGTTATGATCCAGCTTTTTAATGTCTGTTTTATTATCTTTGTACTGGTAAACACGATGAAAGTTAAATATCGTCTCAAATTCGATTTGGTTATTCACGCCGCTTTTATTTGTGCATGAACCCAAGTCTGACGCCATCTTTTAGAATGCAGAAAGATCTCGGTGAATGTTACGTAGTTTGGCGTCTGAGGAACGTAATTTCAGACTCACCTCAACAAATCCCCTTAAAAGAAAGATCAAATTTGTTCAGGCCACACAAGAATACAAAAGCAGTACTCGTACTGTTATTGCAAATTCAAATATTACTTTAATTTATTTATTTTTTAATTACCAACTTAATCACCGACCTATTGATCATTTCAGGTATCTCAGCGACATCTATTATTGAAAACTTGAACTGTTGTATTCTGTTGATGAACGAATGTAAAAATAATGAAATCTTGTATATTATTGTAATCTTTTATATCATGGGCCTGTCCCATATTATTATGTAAAGTCAAATATAAAGCTTTATGTTTTTAATTATCAGTTTTATTTATTTGATTGATCTGTTTTGTTTACATTTTGAATAACATCTGTCACGTGACATCCAGGCATGAATAAGTAATGGCCATTTCTTTATATGGCGAATTTTCTTCAATGAAAACCATCAGACAACGTCTGTATTTGAAAATATATATATTTCATGTTAACCTTGTAAAGTTTGAAATAGCCTGTAATTGAATATTAAATTCGTCTCAAAATAATTTTAATTTAATTAACTCATGATCATGAGATTTTAGAGAGAATGGTTTCCAATCATCTGAAGTATTCCAGCTGACGAGAAGGACACTCCAAAACAGATCTGTCCTTTTGGATGCTTCAAAGATTGGAACCAATAATGCTTCTGCATTAAGAAGTGAAGAAAATAATTCCCAAATTTGACGCCACTAAAGAAAGTCAGCTATAGTCCGACCACGTTAAATGTGACGATTCGACGTCAGCACTATCCTCTCTCAGAGGTTCTAAAGAATATTACGTTACAGCTGTAACACAAAACAAAAACAAAAACTCCATTTTGCAATTCCTTTCGGAAATAATCTTCAATCTGTAAAATAATTTTTCGAGCACTGCTCTGTAAAATATTCTGGGGCGACATTTTGAGGGAAATTAACAGAGACCTGTGCTTTGAGGCGCGCTTCTTTGATTGGCTGGAAAACAGATACGTCATAGTCACGTGGGGTTTATTCCGATCGTCACATTATCGTGGTCGGACTATATTAAACAGTTAACTCGTCTCCTACGGCGCTAAATCATTTCAGGACGTCAATTTTCAGAAAATTAAATCAATAGTAAGTTTTATTCTGTAATTACCAATAAGTAGAAAGATAAAATGGAAATTATTTGGAAGAAGCCAATAGGGCGCGGCAGTTCCTATCACCTGATGATTTTCACCCTATTGGCTTCTTTCAAAAATTCCATGTATTTAATCACCGGACAATCTTCAGATCAGTTACTGCTTGCCCAAGCGATAAAGACTGGGTTTGGCACACTGCCAAAATAATGGAACAAGCCGAAGGGGAGAATTACATTCTAAAAGTTTATTACACATGTAGTTCTTATTCTGTGTGTGTGTATTTTATTCTCGCGTTAATTTTAAACTGAATTTTGTACAGTAATTTTTCACTTTATGCATCTCTCCTTTATACGTCGTTTGTTTCTGTTCTTGTCGGCACATATCCATCTCCCCTATTTTCACGCCGAGAAAGAGGTCGGAGCGACCAGTAAATCATGTGACCAGTCTCTTTCGTCTGGCTAAGCAGTACTTGTAAAAGTTCGTGTTAGTCTGAACGAAACATGTCGTTTGTTTAATGTGTGAAATGTTTTTTATGCTATTATTTGTGTGTTGGCTTTTTATTTAGATTCGAATTATTTTACATTAAATTTTGTTTATTTTAATGAGAATGTTCACGCAAAAGGGGCAGAATGGATTTACAGAAAATTTCGTACGTTATTTCTCTAACTCAAAACGTAGACATGTTATTTTGGTGTCCACCCTTCCCATCCCTCAAGAAAGAAAAAAAGACTCTCTAAATCCCTCTCTAAAACGTCCGGGCTGATTTCGTTTAAATCGGATACCTGCTGATTTGTGGTTAAAATGAGCACTGTTATTTCTGTCTTCCTTAAAATTAACACCTGCCTTAAAATTAAAACTTAATTTAATTTTTAAAATTTAAAAATTAAAATTTTTGACATTGTACAAAAAGTAACTAGGTATTTGAGATAGGTGTACAACAACCCATCGCATAGTGGTGACAGAACAAACAGCCTTGAGGATCACATTTGATGGCTGAGGGTAGGATAGAGGTGGTTTCTAAAGTAATTGTGCTGTTCAATAACTTCTTTTAATAACACTTTAAAACTCCTTACATCACATAGGCAATATTTCGTAAGCCTAATCGGTCTTACTTTTTCAAGCCGATCGGCCTGGGAAGAGAGAACCATTTCTCTCCTTCCCAAACACTAACTCACAAAAAATAAAATAAAAACAAACAAAGGGTCTAATTAATTAATTAGGCCGCGGGGACTATATTCTAATTAATTATAAAATTAACACATTTTTTGAGAAAGTCAATTTCATATTAACTTAAATTTTTTTTTATTAAATAATCTATCATTAATATTGTTGCATCAAATCAACTATTATCAAAATGCTAAGCTTAATTAATACTATATATAAAAAAAAAAATAAACCCAACATTAGTCATTTTGGAATGTTGCAAAGAACTGTCAGTCCGTAACGCCGACTAGCGGGAGAAAAGAGAACTAATGTTATCCAATTAAATGTTTTTAGTACATCGGAAGCGCAGTGGTGCCTCAAAGGAAAAAAATACACAATTTTGGTCTCACCAATTGTTATTTAGATGTTTTTATTGTTATTCAATTTTTTTTTTTTTTTTTTAGAAAATGAAAAATTTCTACTATTTGCATTCAGAGACATTAGAATTTAGAAGGAAATATAAAATTTTCTTTTTTTCAGGTTTTTTACGACTCGTTTTATTTATTTTTTGCATAGAAATGTATATTTTGACTTTTAAGAGGTTTTAGAGAATTATGAGGCTACGTTTTACATTATTTTTTTTTTACAGTTTCAGGACTGGTTCGTGAATGGAGGATATTGAGCATGCGCAATCTCATTGCTCCACTTTTGTCCTCTGTATCACATTAAAACGGCTGGCCCTATTTCCATCAAATTTGGTACATACCTCACTTACGTCCCAACTTAAAATATGGGCTCATTTGTTTTGTTTCCACCCTCCGATCTCTTAAAATGGATCTTCCGAAACCCTTCGCTAAAACGGCTACACGGATTTTTTAAAAAATTTAATACGTTCGTTACTTAAGGTCCAACTGAAAATATAAGCGTGGTTTGGTCTTCATCATGCGTCAGTTCTCGAAATGCGTCTTCCAGAACTACTTGCTCAGGCCCCACGATGCGATGGAAAGCTGATTATATATCTAGTTTATTTCTTTTTTTTTTATTGCAGAAGTGATTATGGTTAATATTTTTTCCTTTTCCCAATAATAACAAAAGTTATTATTCATTCAAAAATATTTTACTTTACAGTTGAAGTCACCAAAGAAAAGTAACATGGTAATTGTGGAATTAATCTACATATGAGAATATTCCTTGTCCCTATTACCTCGGAGGAGGAACATCTTCGGAGAGTGGCGCAGATGGGAGACATTTGAAAAGTAAATTAGTTTGGAAAATGTAAGGAACTTTTAAATGAAGGTGAGATAGGCCAACACACTGAAGTAAGATTAAAAAGTTTATGTGCATTTAAAAAATGGTTACAACGGTTTCGGCTTTTGCTAAAGGCTTCTTCAAGTGACAATGAATGGTACGCAACGGTACGCATAACGACACCTTTTTTTTGCGTTTTTTCTTCCTGTAAAGCTCAACTGCAACATCTTCGAGTGAATGTGAAAGAGGATTTTCTCAGCTGAATTTTATAATAACTTTATTAAGATCAATTCAGCTTATACAGACAACTTCTGCTTTCATGTTCGTCATCAGGACCTCTTCTTACTCACTTCAACCCTACCAAATATCTGGAATCATAGCTGCTACGATGACATCATTCTACAGTTGATAAAAAATCAGGAAACGATCTAGAGAAAACGAGGAGGCTATGTTAAAAGTGAGGGAGTTACTGCAATAACAGCTTCATGGTGAGTATTGGCACCTTTTTTTCCTAGAAAAAAAGCACTGAATATAACTATGTATAATTACCACTTGAATTCACATTCGAATATCGAACAGTTCTTTTAATTGTCCTTGGTGAATTCGACAACTACCGATTCTTAATATCTTCTACATTTTCCTATCATTTATTTACTGACTGAAAAGATTCAGTAGTTGCTTCTCGTATACGTTCGAATCCATAAGTCGTTCGTTTTTGATCTGCGGCCGGAAAATCAGAGATCGTCTTTATCCCTAACTGCGTTGCTTCGACGAATACGACTGGAACAGGAAATACACTATTTCGTCGAATTCACTTCACTTAATCACTGATTACTCATTGGCACTGATTGCTCATTGCATCAAGACGCACAAATATTTGATGAATCATAATACCCTGTAATAAATCACTTTGGAAATGTTCGTATTTGATTGAGCTCAATTCGTAGTTTCAACTGCATCCCACGATGTTCATTTGTTATTCCCATCGCAACACGATCAACAATAACGAAGCAACGCTTACACAACTTCTTTATTAAAATCAATGGATCTCCATATTTCCCATTTGACATTTCACTTTTATCACTAAATTAATTATCATAACTTATAACAACAATAATTCTCAGATATCGAATCTCAGATATCGTAGCGCCATCTATTGTTGAAACACCGAACTGTTGCAAATTTTTCGTGAATTAATGTAAACACAAAAATAATGCGGTTCTGTTACATATTTTATGATCATTCCCTCATGCGTTACAATTTCTTAATAATAATATTAATATGACTTGAACTTATTACGAAAACGCTCGAATATGCATGAATGGTCAGTTTTTTATCCGATTATCATGCTTACATTGAGGGGTTGGTAACTAGCGAATCCTGAACCTCTAAGCGACTCTTTGATGAATGATTTGCAGCTCCGAACATCTTCCGAACCGACAATTTCTTTTTTTTTAGGTTGCGACGATTGTTTTGCTTTTTCCCTTTTGTTGAAAATGTGAACTTAAAGGTAGTCACTGTAATGCTTTGCTGGATGTAAGGTTGTAGTTCTTCACTTGTTTACGATAACTGTCTTTAGCCGAAGAAAGTGAGCTATCAAATCAGTCAGTCTATCAATCAATAATATACGTTGAATGAATCTTCTTGAAACTTTGGATGCCTATTTAAGAACATATTTAATTGAATGAATGATCGAACAGAAGAAAATTGGGCCGCTAAATTTTGATGATTCAACAGCTTGAGTGACTAAAGAATGTTGGTGAACAGTCAATGTAGGCCAAGGAGAGATTTGAACAAACCTCAATTTTACCAGAAGATTAAGTAATGTACAAAGCCCTTCAGATCTTTTATTTATTTCATTTATTTAAGACTTACCTTTACATTCAAATGAAAACAGAAAATTTCCATTTTCTGAAAAAAAAGTTCGTTTTATATACAGTACATCCTCTATTACTATATATGATGTTTTTCATTAAATTCTTCATTATATTCTATTCTCTATGAATAATAAAGAGAAATTCTTATGTAATCAATGTGTTTAATTCATAATTGTTTATTGCATGAATTTGTTACTGCTTGTCCAAGCGATAAAGACTGGGTTTGGCACACTGCCAAAACAATGGAACAAGCCGAAGGGGAGAATTACATTCTAAAAGTTTATTATACATGTATTTTTTATTCTGTGTGTGTGTATATTTTATTCTTGCGTTAATTTTAAACATAATTTTGTGCAGTAATTTTTCACTTTACGCATCTCTCCTTTATACGTCGTTTGTTTCTATTCTTGTCGGCACATACTCATCTCCCCTATTTTCACGCCGAGAAAGAGGTAGCAGCGACCAGTAAATCACGTGACCAGTCTCTTTCATCTAGCTAAGCAATAGTTACATTATTTGTGAGGTGATATCTTTTATCTGATATCTTTTATCGCTTGTTAGAATATGAAAATATTATTGAGTATTAATTATCATAACCAAGCCGCATCATGACCAAGACTGACAAGTGAGTGAGTCCTGCATTATGCATCCATCACACCGGTCCAGCAGCTAGCGTTACGTTACGGGTTGCATTGGATTGCAGTCCCGCTGGCCCCTGTACGCATTAACCACAGTTACATCGCTGAGGTGTGAGCCTTACCTTCAGGGCCTGCCTGGGGCCACTTACCAACAGGACGGACAGTGCGCGACTGCACGTGGCATGCAAAGTCCAACAATTCCTCGATGGCCACCATATTCAACTTTTTCCTGGCCCTTGTGTTCATCGGATCTGTCGATTATTGAACATGTCTGGTCCACGGGATCCCAAATTTTTGAGCAATAAAAATTGTGAAAAAATGTTCATGAAACTTAGTATATAGGCATATCAAGGAATCATTTCCAAATTTCATCAATATTTTTGGAAACATAAGAATTTTGAGTTTATTTTTTTCTTAAACTTTTCACAGTTAACACTACAACCATGTGAAGAGTATATCCATCTAGTAACGGTTTGAGGAATCGGTACGGGCTTCGACGGCTCATAGATAGCCACACCATAAACTGCCGATTAAATCAACAATAACAACGGTTTATGTTATGATTTACTTTGCATGTTCCTAAATGAAATAACTGTTTAGCCTTACGACAGTTGTTAAGCGAACCATGAGTTTTAAATTTGTTTCTAAGGATCAAGATTTGGCTTTAAAACGGCTTTTTTATATCCGTCGATAAACGAGTCATTAAAGTCGGAAAACGAAGATCTTACACAATTACTAATTTCTATAAAATCTAAATGTAGTTGTTGTTGATCTTACAACTGCTTAGTTAATTATATTTTACCAAATTTAAAATCGTCCTAGTTATAAACTATTTTCTTCACTCTTCCGCACTTTTGGTTTGATTTTGTTTTTTCATATATGTAAAAAAAAGAACTAAAATGGGTGAATCTATGGAAAACCTGTAATTCGTGTCACAGAGCAATAAATTGAAAATGATTGAAAATATTTGTCATTTTTCAAAATCACACATTGAAGTACAAAATATACTGTAGTATAATTTTTTTTTTTAAATTTTATGGAATTTCCAAAAAAAGTTGTTCACAGAAGGTGATTCGTCACTTCCGTGGACTGTCACAAGCTACAGTTGGATAGCTTCTAAAGATCCAAACTGCTTTATTTTTTGATATTTTTCAAATAATATATACGTTATAAAATCAGAAAATACATAATTTAACTTAATATTGAGTGAATTTTTTTTTCGAATCATCAGTAAAATTTTTTTGCAATCAAGTCTTGTCACAAGGTTTAGCCATGGGGACATTCGTAAACCTCCTAAAAAATCCACCCTGTGCGCCAGTTATCTTCCGTCTCACTTAAAAACAATAGGTTAGACGGCCATTTCTGATTGGGAAGTGATTTTATTCGTCTGAGTCTCATATTTGTCAGGAAAATATTACCTTTTTATTTATTTTTCGTAATTTGCACAGCTCATCCCATCACTTCTGTGGTCTTGTTTAGAACCTAATTTTTCTATGGAAAAATGATTATTTCTAGAAATGATAATTGAAATATGGTAAACTTAATTTTCTGAATGAAACGTGTTCCTAAACTCAAAATGAAGAGCATATGGGACAAGAAACATAAGTATTCGTCACTTCCGTGGACATTTGGGGTCCACGGAAGTGCTGATTGTCCACAGAAGTGATTTCTTTTACTGATGTTTGTAATTTCACACACACAAGTGCCAGGAAGATAAGCCTTTAAATTTTAACATTGCATTTGGTGATTATCAGGTCGATTTTGAAAATATTTTTTTTTATTTTATGAAACAATTTTTATTGTGCATGATTTCCCCTTTTGATAAAAAGTTCTTTTAATTCATAAATTATAGTCTTCTATTTATTTATTTCATAGTTTTTCCACGTAAATTCACTATTTCGAATATAATTTATATTAAAATTCGACATCATTATCAACACAAGTCACTTCTGTGGACATACCATCACCCCCGTGGACATCTTTTTTATTTTTTATTATTTTTTTAAATAACCAAAATGCATTGACCTGAACCACATTTATCATGGATGTAAGAACATCAAAAGCAATCATCTCAATTTTTTTGAAAAGAAAATCTTGTAATTTAAAATCTCAAAAATTTTTGACTGAAATTGCAGGTTTTCTGTAGATTCACCCATATAAGAAATCTTCAAGTAAAAATGTTCCCATTTACGATAATAAAAATTCAAATAAGGATTCTGAGAAATTCTGCACTGGCCAATCATCTGCTTCTCTTAATAGACCAATCAGATTGTTTATTTCGACCAGATTCCAGTGTTAAAAATCGTAGCTAACTGTAAGCTTATTGTCTGTTTTATAGTTTCAATCAGTGAACAATAATTCATTCTAAATTAAGAAGCACAAGTTTAATCAATGTTAAGGTAATAAAATTAAGTAAATTTTATTTTATTTTCTTATTGATTTAATAAGAAATTCACTAAGCAATTAATTTTCATTCAATGAAATCTCTGTGTATTTTCTTTCCCAATAATAATCGTATTGTTCTGTCTGATTTTATTCTTTAATATTTAATCTATCTTTTATTCATGTATTTTTAGTTATGTATTGCTAAAATTTCAGTGAAAAACACTTCTTTCATTGCTATGTTTGTCCATTGTTGAAAATATAACCTTTTTATGAAGTTTGGGGTTGGTTTCTTACAAATTTATTTGTTTTTAGCAAACTGAGCCCCAAACATCCATATACAGCATACCAAAGAAAACATTGGTTTTTTTTTTTTGTTACTACTCCGCTATTCCTCCGAACCATAAGATACAGAAGTACAAATCAGATATTAAATGTTAGATATACTATTGTGGATGGCTATATTTTATTTTTCATCGACATGGATTAACTTCAAGCCACATGAGGTAAGGTCAAAAGCGTTGATGTTTGGTCGACTTCCCTGCCCCACCACACAGTGACCTTGGATTCCCTCAATTAGCAAAGAAGCCACTAAATATTGTGTGAGTTGCTGTATATATAGTATAAAGAAACATGGCAGGTTTACTGGATAGGCTTGCTAGTTTGTTGTAAATAAGTTTGGTGTTACCAATGCATTTTAGATCAACTTATTCCAATACTTTTTTTTTTTTTTTATTTTCCCATCAAACGTCTAGGTCTGTGTCTATGCGCGTAAGTGTCACTATTGAATAATTTTTGAACGCTACACGGATCTTCTTGAAACTTGATATATACAATTGAGGAAACTTGATATATACAACTCTTGTGTTTGAAATGTTTTTTAAGTGGAGAAATCAACACCAGATGGCGTCAAAGATTCTCATAGAAAAGCATTGGAATCTAAATAATGGATTTCCATCCTATTTCTATTAATATTTCATTATCTTAAACAACGGATATTAAATCCTTAATCTATTAATTTGTACATGGTTTGATGCTAATAAAATTAATATAATTTAGACGATTTAACTAAAAGAATGCGAATTTAATTTTTTTTTTTCGTAAAACGAAAAATTTGTTCTATTTGAAGTCAGTTAGATATTACAATTTAAATATAAATTATAGTCACATCGTTTTTATCGTTTTTACAATTACGAAAAAAAAATAAATAAGAAATAGTATCTTATGGAAAGTTGGTTTAAAATTCTTTTAAACTTCTTGTTCAAAAGTTTTGTTTTTTTTCGTGAGTCCAAAATATTTTTTTACATTTAATTGTTTTTAAGTTCAGTCAATATTTGGAGCAATAATTACTTATTTATTATACAATATTTACAAAATAAATAAATAAATAAATAAATAAATAAATAAATAAATAAATAAATAAATA
>JAFIDM010000006.1:7921732-7965738 GCA_023159025.1 Thereuonema tuberculata | reverse complement strand
ATAAATAAATAAATAAATAAATAAATAAATAAATAAATAAATAAATATTGATCCATATACTGTGCGTTTACGAAAGGCAGAGCTATCACTGCCGGACGATTTTACTCCGCAGAGGGGTGATACGCTGAGATGGACACTGAGAAGCGAAGAAATTTTCGCTTTTAAGAAAAAAATAACGAGGGTCATTTTTGCAATAGTATTTATTCTTTCCATAATTCTTTCCCGAAAAGCGGAAACAGAACGCAGCTACTAGTAAACTAACACTACAAAAAGTAAACATCCCATCTTTGTTTCTCCTCGCCCCTATTTTGATGAAATCGAAGGAGACCTGACGCATGCGCAAAAGCGTTGAAGACTCTCGTAAACAAAACCGAACAGTATTGATTTACCGTTGATGGAACCTTTTGTTTATTTATGTGCACTTTTATATTTTCTTCGGTAAATCATTGCCTACACGTTAAGCTTATTTATTTAAATACAATAAAAACTGTTTTGTACGTATTTCCAGGGAAAATTTGAAATTTAAATACGCATAATTTGAGAATTACATACAACTCCGGTTTAACTTTAATTAAACTTAAATAAGAACACTCGTATTAAACATTTGTGTATTAGATACATAGTTTTCAACGTATGCATAACTGTAAAACCGTCAATTTCAAAAGTAGTAAATTCATTTCCATAGAGATTTTCTGATTTCGTGTTTTAAGAAACTTTAAGGGTTTAAATAAAATACAGTAGAACCCCTCTCGTCTGGTCCGCCACTCCGGTTGATCCGATCGTGCTCGAGCCGGCCCAACTTGTCCCCGTCTCGTCGGTGACTCACCGCCCATCGCGCCATTGTGTTGTTTACTTGCATATACAGTGATGGTAGATGGTGAAAACGCTCTTAAGAATCGCAAAACATTGAAAAATCCTAAACTTGAACTGCTCGACAACGCAGTAAATCCGTGTATTTTACTGAAAATCCGTATTTTTCTGTATTTTCTGAAAATCCGACCTTTTTTGCGTTCCGACCATATCCCCAGTCCCAAAGGTGACGGATTAGAGGGGTTCTACTGTACTGTATACCCTTTACACAATTACAGTTCTAAGATAAATGAAAAGCAAAGACTCACCAAATTTTCACTAGTTTTCCATCACATTATTACTCACTTTTCCATATCTGCAAATTTTCCCTTTTGTTGATTGCTGCGCTTTCCAGGTTTTGAACCTAACTTTCAACGTTGTTCTAAAATTGACTCCTTCTCACTAATGACTGCTTCTTATAATGTAGTGTAACTTATATTTAAGCTACTCGCTATTTGTGCTTTTGATTTTTCCGCTATTTCTGCTTTTGCCTTTCACTTCCCGAATAAATCTAACTTTTCCTCTAAAGAGTAACTTTTATTCCTTCTATTATCCATGGCTGCAAGAAAGAGACTGAAGTAAATGAAGAGAACACATGTTTCATCAATGCGAAAATTCATTCAGTTTTTGTCTCTCACCGACCTTTCATTAAAAGCCGCCCAGAAACCTGACGAACGCGGCGATTCTATATCGATACGGAACGCCGAGTTATATATCAGTGCACCTGGGGCATATCTTTAGTTCAAAATTCGTACAATTCAATTCAAACACAAGCTACGTATAAAGGCACATATCTCTTTTA
Source organism: Thereuonema tuberculata (assembly GCA_023159025.1). NCBI lineage: Eukaryota > Metazoa > Arthropoda > Chilopoda > Scutigeromorpha > Scutigeridae > Thereuonema > Thereuonema tuberculata. The sequence continues at coordinate 7,964,087 of JAFIDM010000006.1, read as the reverse complement.
CACATATCTCAGAAATAATTTATATGAATTTGAGGCCGTGCGGTGCACGATTATTTATCATTGTTGCGTTTAAACTCAACGAAATCTGTTTGAGAGCCATTTCGGGGAGCTAAAAAAATGGTTCCTCTTGTTTGTCTCGCACTCTGAACTACCATCAAAGTAAATCTGGCTGAAGAAGCTTAATAAGGCTGAAACAGCTGTCCCAGATTCCCGACATGATATCTCAGGGTGCGAGAACCTTTTGTTTATTTACGTGCCGTTTCATCTTAATAATTATTGCTGCTAATTTGTTAACTTTTATGTTAATTGTATCTTAGTGTTAGGCTTATTATGTATTATTTTAACTTAATTTTGTCTAAGTAAATATTAATAATAATATAGGCTTTTATTAAGTTTTGTACTTGCAGAATATTTTAAATGGGGTATACAGTAATCCCTCCATTGATGAGAATGCTGTTCGTTTTTGTTTGCGAGGACCTTCAGCGCTTTTGCGCATGCGTCAGGTCTCCTTCGATTTCATCAAAATAGGGGTGAGGAGAATAAATAGATAAAGAGGGGATGTTTACTTTATGGGAAGATGCTAATTTGCAAAAATGCTCCACCGTTATTTCTTTCAAACATGTCTTAGGAAACTGCCCATCTCAGCGTATCACCCGGCTGCGGAGTAGAATCGTCCGCGAGTGGCTTGTCTGGCTTTCGAAAACGAACAGTAATTGGTTCCACGAAACAGAGCGTAAATGAAAACCGCGTAAATGGAGACAAGATTTTAAAAATAGGGATATGTTCTATATTCTCAACTATTTGTGCAATTTCAACCGCGTGAAGTGAATTTGTGGAAATGGATCCGCGTAAATGGAGGATTACTGAGAGTTACATCGGTGAGGAAAAAAAAGATTTCGATCAAAGAAGTTTTCAATGCAATTTTAAGTCGATGCATTTCAGTACGTCCGCCTGTTTTCAAGGTAATCCCAAAACCGTAAACACTAGGAAACTGAGGCCTTCAGATATTAAAGATAGGTTAACGATACTGAAAAAGAAGATCCTTAATCATTTTGTTATACACTCAATCAATAACAATGAAGATGCGAGCTAATAAAAACCCGTCAAAGTGAACATCCGTTTAATCGCAAAATCGTATAACTAAAAAAAAAATTATGTAAAAATAATTATCCTAGAAGGCTGAGATTTTAATTTTAAAACCAATGCTTAACTGAATCTGATCTCTGTATTCTTTGGTCGAATTTGATCGATATGTATAAAAAAAAAAGATAAAAGAAACCATGTAGTTACCTTACAATTCTATAATTGAATTGATTACATTATAGAAAAATTCAACTTTTACATTTACTTTTACTGCCTTTTCAACTGTTTCTGAATAGTACTGGTATTAGAAAGTTGACAAATCAACATTCATTATTATTTAGCGTAAATATAGTGGCTGAGAAGAAACTGAAGTTATATGATAACTTTATTTATTGTGCTAATTTTATTTAGGTTGTTATTTCAGCTTATTAGTTGCTGTAAATTTATCGAGATATCCTGTGTACTTCATTTATCCTGTGTACGTCATCTAAGTATACAGGATGTTCCAAAAGAGAAGATCAGTGTTCCGGGAGGATTGTGTCAATCATTCTAAAAAAAATGTTTATATGAACATGTGTCTTATTCGGAACGGTTTCCGAGATACAGTAGACATTACATAAACATTAGCTCATTATACCGGACCATATTATAACGGATGTCGCTTATAACGGACAGTTTAAAAAAAAAATTGCCAGCCTACAATTAAGGTAAGCGAAGTGAAAGACCATTTAAATTTTGTTATTCAATATGTTGAACAATCGGCAAATGAAAATGTGTTTGCATATTATGAACACTTACGTCAGTTCTTAACTGAAGAAATAAGCAGCAAACAAACCTAGCAGAAAATAAATTATTTTTTCAAACCAATGAATTTAAGCAATCAACATAAACCTGGACCTTCTTGTTCTAAAAATTATTGCAGTGTATACGTACACATCTTTTTCAATTCAACCTATTATCTTGAAGGCTGTTTTTTATTTGATATAAAATAAACAATTTTAATAGCTAACTATTGTACTTTTATTGAAGTACACCCTGCTGCATTATACCCATATAAAAATTATTTGTTATAAACCGGACTTTCATTAAAACGGACAACCTTCAGCCCCTATTAGTCGTTATAATGAGGTTCTACTGTATAGTTATTTGAATGGACAGTTGTATAACAGCTATTATATATTGTTTCCAATAACCATTCATGGATCTGGTCATTGGGGGTATGTACATATTGGAAGACATAGGTAGAAGTCTTATGGTATTCGATTCGGGGATCGTGTTGGGCACCGTAGGAGACGATTGTCCGCACGTCCAATCCAGCTCTCTGGATTGAGATGGCGTTGCGCATCATGATGGAAATGAAGGAAACTCGGTCTTGTTGGAAAATGTATTCACTGTCCAAGTTTGAAAACAACCAGTTCTCCAACTTGTCCTGGTAGGTGGAAGCAGTTACTGATACTTCTCCAAAGAAAAAAGGCTCGTACACTTTCACGTGTGATACAGCACAAAAGACGTTGACTTCAGGGAAATCACGTTGGTACTCAATTACTGCACGTGGTGGCTCTGATATCGACGTTGTGCCTATTGATCTTTTAGCTTCTGGGTCGCCATTTTCGAAGTCAACACCACCAAGCTGCTATAAACAGAAAACAGAAACTTGACCACCTGCGTGTCGACGCTAAGAAAGCATTACAATTCGTCACCACCATTCTTTTACGCCCACCCTGTACTATGTATTTAAATTCGGAAGTCATTCAGAATAGGATATCTGTTCATATATGCATATTCTTTTTCTTGGAATGACTGATACTATGACCTCCCGGAATTTTGATCTTTCCTCTTGGAACATTCTAGGAGTAAATACTTTACCTTGTATATACACTTTTTGACAAAAAATTGGCTTATTAAATAAAATGGGATTAATTCCACAGCCAACAGTTTTTTAATGCGCCGTAGTCAAAGCGCTTTTTCCGAAAAGTGTCTCACGTTTTTTGTTTTGACACCAGGGGGACAGGAAAGAAGGGAAATTTCCAGTTTTCCTTTTTTTAAGTCATTTCTTCAACGATTCCCGATGAGGGAGGATATGCTAAGGTAGGGGGGACTTTTTTAATAAAATTTGACAAAGAAACCTGATAGTAGAGGTTCTCGAAACGTACGTCATTTCATCCTTTTAAGCTTTTTAAGTTTTTGATGTGACTTAGTGTCGAGTTAGCTGGCACCTTCGATTAAATTCAAGTCACGTTAAAATTGATTTTTAATTCATGATGAATTCCCTAATTCTGTTTTTAAAATTAGGGAATTGGTGCAGGAAAGTTTTTAACTACAATGCAAATATACAATTCAGCTACAGCTGAAGTTAACACATATTCAATAAACAACAAACCAACAAAACAAAAGAAAAACAAAAGATTCTGCCTCTGAGCTAGCATCGGTGGGAGTCTGAGATGGCCGTTTCGTCTCATCTACGAAAGCTCAGATCGCGAAACCAATTTAGGAACTCCGCACCTGCCAGTGGGATCCCAACACAATAAAGTTACAATCAAAAAATCAAAACAAAAGAAAAAGCTCCAATTATGCGAATTCGTCAGGCTCAGAGGAAGGAAATTGAAGAAAGCAAAGACTGATGGGAAGCCATTAATAAAAATTTAACAAGCCCTTTATCAAATAAACAAGGGACCAAAGGAAAACAAAGGATTTCCCCTCTGAGCTAGCATCGGCGAAAATCTGAGACTGCCATTGCGTCCGTTTCAAAAACCAGACAAACTCCTCATCGACGAGGAGAAAACGAAACGGCCGTCTCAGACTCCCACCGATGATAGCTCAGAGACGAAATCTTTTTTTTATTTTTCTCTTTTATGTTTTCTAGTTTATTGTTTGTTTGATAAAGGGTACGTTAAATTTTTATTGTAATTAACACATATTCATTTTATTATTCAAAACAAAAATAAAAATAAATTTAAAGTTTGATTGTAGCTTTTAGTTATAGAAAACGTAATTTATTGTACGTACAGTAACGTGTACATAATGAAAAATTAATGAAACTACTTTCAGAGATCTTACATCAAAGGCGTCTACCCAATGTTACCAGAGAGAGAAGGGAGAGTAAATTACCTTGGCAATGTAATAAAAAAAAAATAATAAATACGTAAAAATAACTGTCAAATTATACAAAATAATTTATATCAAATAAAATCATAATTACAATATTTTTTTTTTTTTAACATCATTAATTCTCTGTCGTTCGAGCATAGTCTAGTGGTCTATGCACCGGCCTCCTACTAGGCAGATATGTCGGAATCTGGGTTCGAATCCCGGCAGCGGCATGGATGCTTCAATTTCCTCCTCTTTCTGTTTTTTGTCAACCTCTTCACTTTTTCTTCGAGTCTGAAACCATGCCATAATGACTTCCTGAGGAAGGCAACGGGAAACCACCTCAGTATCTATTTCAGATACCTCAGTATCTAAATAAAAGCGAGTCCCCGAGATCGGAGAGCGTCAATGGACCCTCTGCTGATGCAGCAGAAATACTGATAAGAAAGAATTACTCTTGTGAGAAAGAATTACAAAATTTCGATAGAACTGAAAATTCTAGAGGAGTTGGTATATCATCTATTGCTTGAAACGCTGATGCCAGTCACTATATCAACGCCAAACAAACAAACAAACAATTGATCCCAGTTCAATTTAGAAATGCAAACTTTGAAAAATTTAACTTACAATCAAACTTACAAACTTATATTCCCATTCTCTTGCAAATAACCAATTCGAAATTTGGATTTTTTTAACTTTGTTTCTTGCTAATGATTTGTGCCTTACCACATTCAGATCCATATATTTTTTTGATTGGTTCTTGTGTTTTAAAGTATTTGTGGTTTAAAAATCTATTCCACTTTTTCTTAACATTATATTTACAATTCTAATATTATATTATTGTGGGCCTGGTAGCCGAGTGGGTAAGGGCGCTTGCCTGCGGGTTGGAGGTAGCGGGTTCGATTCCCGGCCTCGGCGGAGGACGGGAATTTTTCCACGCTTCTTTCTCCTCCAAACGGGCCCAGCCCTCTATAGAATGGGTACCGGGTTTCTTTCCCGGGAGTTAAAGGCGGGCGAGCGACGGGCCGACCCCCCGTCCTCAACTTTGTCCCGTAGTTTCTGAGCATTGCGCGGTCCTCTGGGCCTGATCGCAACTTTAACTTAATATTAGATTATTATTTTTAAGTTATTTTACTTAGAAACGCTTCTTTAGTTATAAGGTAAGTTGGGAGAGACGACACATGGGGAGAGATGACACATGTAATGTAACTTCAAAAAGGGTTCGCAGTAGACTGCAGAGCATCACATGACCAAAACCCGTGGCCAGTGTGAGCTTTAGTGTAGATTGTAGAGTGTTTGTGCTGAATTGATAGGAGATTTTATTGAGTTTTCTTCCAATGATATAGCCAGGTTTGTGCTGGAATTTTCGTTGACTTTGCGAACTTTAGTTAACAGCCCTTTTTTAAGGCATCTTTCGCTATAATTCAATGTGTAAACTTGTAAATAGAGTAAGCAAGGTTATGTATCGGTCACTAGTGTCTTGGGTCCCATTTGGTGGAAATGGCGGTGTGTAATCTGTCCCATCACTTGGGGAGAGATGACACACCTAAAAAGGGTGTCATCTCTCCCCTTTTTTATTCTTTTTCTTTTATTTTATATTCATCACAATACAATTACAATTTGCATAATTTAAAAAAAAATAATTGCCACTAAGTTTCATATAGACTTAAAAAAATAAAATCTAAAGTATTTTGCAAATCTGATAACTGTAAGTGGTTTATTTTGGAAGTCAGAAGGAGGTGGGGAGGAGACCTTGGAGATATTCTCATATATTGGATTTATTTAAAGGAATTTAGTTATGTTTCTGTTATTATTTATAAAAACAGTTTTTATTTGTATTAGTTTTTAATATTGTTTCTTTTTGAGTAAAAAATATATTGAATAATATATTTAATGTCTTGATCAGCAGGGAATTTTATTTTTTATTAAGCAGTTTTTCCAAAAAGTTTCAAAAATATCATTATTCAACTTAATTTTAGTGTTTCATTTCATATGTTTTTATAAAAATAAAGTAGTAGCTTGATTTACACAGGTCTCTTATTCATATTCCATGTGGCCATCTATCCCCTACTACCCGTGTCATCTCTTCCATAGGTATGGGAGAGATGACTCAATGTCAAAAAAATTTTAAAACTCTAAAAATAAGAAACAGCATTAAAAATATAAAAAAAGATAACGTAAATATGAAAGCAAAGGAGAAATCAACAGTTTAAAGCTTTCAAACAATTAAAAAATAAGGTTTTTAATATTTTACGTGAAAAATTCGCATTGTGTGTCATCTCTCCCAACTTTACCATAATTCCTATAATTTAGCAATTTGTTATTCTACTCCAATAAATAGGCTTAAATATATAAACCACATAATTATGATACAGGAAACATAAGGAACACAAATTCTTCACCAAACATTACTATATTTCACAGAAAGTAACTTATTCTGCTTCTTCAGGCGTAATTCTACAAAGCAAATAGAAACAAGGTAGGCATAGCGATTATTAAACCAATCACAATGCTTCGCAACGTCTTCTGATACATCTATGAAAATATAATTGATATTGCCTTAATTTCCTTATTATTATAAATGTGATTGTTGCGAAAGACGCAATTGTTGCGATTGTTGTTGCGATTGTTGTCATTGTTGCTAATGATATTTTAATGATACTTGTCCACAGACAAAACGGGAATATTAGTCTTCTGATCATAGGGTAATTTAGACAATCGAATTTAGGCAATTTTTACAATCATTGAAACGTTTTATTATTTTTACAATGCTTTTTGAATAATTTTAACCAAAATATACTTAAATCAAGAAAAATGGACTTACTTTCACGCTTTTTTTTTGTTTATTAAAACAATCAAAACTATTGGTCACACAAGCTTCAATCATAAATCTTTGCTTTGTACGAATTATGCCTGAAGAAGCAGAAAAGGCTGCTTTCTGTGAAAGCTAGCAATGTTTGTAAAGAACTTGTGTTTCCTGTATCATAATTTGTTATTATTTTTAATCACTATTTTTGTTGACTGTTAACAAATGTAAAATAAAAAGTTCGAAAGAACTTTAAGTCTGCAGTATTATTTCGTTAAAATTTCTTTATTATTATTGTTATTTTAGTATTCTGATAAAGATCAGAAGACTAATATTCCCGTTTTGTCTGTGAACAAATATTATTAAAATATCGCTAGCAACAATCACAACAATCGCAACAACAGTCGCAACAATTTCGTCTTTTGCATGCATAACAATCACATTTATAATAATAAGGAAATTAAAGCAATATCAATTATATTGGCTTACACATATCAGAAGCCGTTGCGAAGCATTGTGATTGGTTTACTAATCGCTGTTACTACCTTGTTTTAAGTTGTGAAAACGATAGAAACGGAAAGACTACATTTCTATTCAATACTATTGAATACCAACAGTGTATTTATATTCTGAAATAAATAAATAATAAATAAGCACGGTAAGTTACTTGCGTAAAATGTCTAAATCAGACTTCTTTAATCGAAAGAGAAAGGGATTAAGTAAAAGGGATTAAAATTCATTGCTTAAAGTAATGAAATATTAATAGAAATAGGATAGAAATCCAGTTTTTACATTCGTGTGGTTTTCTACGGGAATTTTTGTCGCTTTTTCTTACTAAAACGAGGAAATGGTTTTAAATCTAAATATTAGATCGTCAGAAAAAAATACTTATAAAGAATGATATTTGTAAATAGATTTCAGTATTATATTTGGTTACATATACATTGAAATAACAAAACTTTGAATTTTCAGCATTATTAGGATTTTCCGGGATTTTGATGGTTCATCAACTTTTAAGTGGATTTCCACGCATTTGTATAATTTTCATTTGTAATTTTTTTTTCTTTAAAATCACCTCAAGATTCGTTTTAAACTGACTGAATTCTTACGACACAGAATCAAATCATAAAAATTTTATTTCCATGGTGTTTTATATTTCCGGTAATATTTTTCCGACTGCAGTAATTCAATGGGCCCATAACCTTACAGCAATGGGCCCATAACCTTACAGCAATGGGCCCATAACCGAATCTGAAAAAAAAAAAAGAAGAAATTATTAAAGAGAGATCAATTTTACGACAATTGTTTTTATCTTCTGAATTAATGCCATTTCCTGCAGTTTAGGGGAAGAGGGGAGTTATATATTGGAATGGATAAAAAATAAAACTTTATAACCCTTTGTTAACTTTTGCGGAGGATCTACTGTTCAAGACACTTGTCTATTTTTATCTGAACCAAAAATAGTAATGTTTTTTTTTTTGCCCTTTGGTAGAATTTATATTATTTAACTTGTCTGGAAATATTTGTGTTCTTTGTGATATATTTGTTTGTTTGTTTTTTTTGAATTTTTTTAAAGGTTTTTCTCTTAGTTTATTGTTTTAAGTTAACGTGTTCTTTGCTCTGCTGATTTTTCATGTTTTTTTACTCCTTAACCGTTTTTATTCTTAGAATCTTATTTCTGGCGAATTCAGAATCACTAAACCTTTTTCTGTGAAATGTGGATTTGCCCTATGGGAAGAGAGGTGACGGAGGTGAACTGTATTTTTTTTTATTTCTTTCCTAGAGCCGACCTCTGACCTGCCTGGTGCTCTATTTTGAGCAATGACCGCGTGATGGCGCGTCCGGTAAGCGAGCGCGCGTGTGCGGCGCTGCGCAGCCGATGGCTCATTTGAGTATCGCACAGCGAGCGGCGATCACCGGCCGTTGCGTGGAGCATGCGATTGTACGGCTACGTGCTACTGGTTGGCTGGCTCACCACCCTTGTGCCCGCGGGTAAGTCAATACACCGAGCAACAGGACGTCCTTCCGCCCGAGCGACGTCGCGTATTTATTTATTTGTATTTTTTTTTTTTGGCCACAGGCCCAAGTGCGGCCTCCGTCGCGGCCTCAGCTCGACGGCGGGAAGACGTCTTCGCTCGCGTCCTCTCTCACCTCGGCGCCGATTCATCCCCCGGTGTTGACATTGGCGAGGGTGAGAGTGCACTGAGACACGGGGGAGGAGGGTGCTATCTTCTGTCCGGGACGTCTCCGCATGAAATTAGATTCAAAACAAACTAAGAAATTGTAAAATTCCACGCAGTGTTCTGATAATCCGTAAGCATCACTAAATCAAACTTCCTTACAGCAGATGAACTCAGTTTTAAAGAGTTACAATGTAAACTAAAAAAAAAAAAATATAACAGCATAAAATGTAAACCAATTTAAATATTTAGAAATGATCTTAAAAAACTATGGCTTTAACACCATTAATTTATTACATAACATTAAGAAGATACTTAGTGTATTATACGAAATTTCCAGTCAAAAATTATTTTTAATAATTTCAAATAATTTGTAAAACTAAATCTTCTAATTTTTTTTTTTTGATTTATTTATGACTTTTACGGAACATCAATATTATTATTGTTTACTCGATTGGTTGCGTTATATTCAATCATTATATTCGTAATATAAAATGTATTTAATTTTTTGTTTATTCTGTTTTTTAAAATATTGAATTTTTTTATTTATGTTTTAAGAAGATATATGAAGATATGATACATGGTAGATTTTTATATTTCTGCATTCACAAAAGTTTTAAAGTAATTTTAAATGATCATTTTTCTTGTATTTTGTAAAAACACATCTAGGATTATTGTTGATGCAGTCAAGGATGGAAATGTTAGTTTTATTTATTTCTTAAAGAAAAGTAATTCTTAAGCACGATCTTCGATATCCTAACTAGAGGTCATGTTCGGAGTCATGGGGCTTTATGAGGCCACAGTTGCGAAACCGCTTTCTTATCGTATTGTAGAAACAATTAAACTATCCTGGTGATTGTCTAATGAAAACTGTACGAAACAGGACAAACAAACAAAACCCAGTTATTTAGGAGTAATGCGATTTAGTATTGATTTAGAGAGTGTAGTATTGACAGTTTGGCTATTGTTACTATATTACTGAAGTTTGAAGTACAAGCGTTTTTGAAAAAAAGTCTCAAAAAACAAACACAAAACTAAACTACGATTTAACTATCTTTTTCAGCTATGAATATTGAAATAAACTTATGTTCCAAAAAAATAACGCAAAAGTACCTTCAAATGCTCACTTTCGTGTTTAAGATATGAGAAACTTTTTAAAATTTTTATCTTTACAGCGAAGCCCCTACGCGGTTGCATATGTCGCACATACTTATCAACACTGTATGGTTCTATTTTTTCTAAAAATAGATTGGCTTTAGAATTAAATGTATTTGTTTTAATTTACTATTTTTTTACATATATTCTTCACTCTTCTTTCCGTATTATTATATTTTTGCGCATTCAAATATATGTGCAAAGAACCAAAATCTTAAAAATATATATCAGTCAATTATTTTATATCAGTGCTAGATTAGTAAGTTTAAGAATGTATTTATACGAAGATTTGCATCCTTATAAGCTGTTTTTTTGAAAAGATATTGTTTCAAAAGTAGTTATCCTATACCTCAGGGGTTTCCAAACGCCGGTTTAGCGGCGAAATGGGAAAATAAGGACGATTTAATTTCTGAGAAAACTACACATATCAAATTTGTTTTTGTTTACTGTAATTATATTTGTGGGATAAATGTTTTTGGATTGTATGTTCTTTCTGGTATAGGCCCTAACGATGCCTAGCAATGAAATTTGGGGTCGGTAGGTCACAGAGCTTTCCCACCTCCAATCCAGCTCTCGACTTTAGAGAGTTTGGCTAAACCTAAGACCTACCTGCAGGAGAAACATCCTAGGAAAAAAAATCCCAGACCTTCACCAGGATTTGAACCTGCCTCCTCCGGAATGTAGATCAGCGTCTACACCACGAAACCCTGGGCCTCACTTTTTAAGTAACAATGTACTTTTAATAAAAAATTGAGCAACGTTAATACAGTTCCCATAATTTATTTTTTGAAATCTTACTATCCGTGAAATCTCAGTTTGGGAATCACTGTTATATCTTTGTCATGTATTTACTTTTTTGTCGGTTTATTCTGTGATTTATAACCTTAAGGCCTATTAACCTTCAACATTTTTTTTCTTTTTGATAAATTGAAATTTTCGTGTATTTTCTGCTATTTTATGGCCAGATATGTCATTTACTATAACATATTTTTTTATTCACGCTAATAATATCACTAATATGTTTTACAAATACAGAGTGGGAAAATAAATAGTTTTCCCGTTCTGCATTTGTATATTTGAATTTATTTAAATTGCGATTTTTTTTTGCATTTTTTTAATACTTTATTCAAAATGAAAAAGATCGTTTGAAGTTCTGTCACTTTTAATACTTTTTTATAAAGAAATAAAACATAATACTTTGTATTAATAATACTGCATTATTTTGCACATTTTCTTAAATGAAATATATTGAATAAAGATGAAATGGCTTTGCACAAAAATATATTTAGAATTCTTTTAGTCTTCTGATACAAGTATCGGAAGACTTACATTCCCGTTTTGTCGGGTACAAGTATCATTACAATATCATTAGCAAGAATGACAACAATCGCAACAATTGCGTCTTTCGCAACAATCACATTTCTAACAATAAGGAAATTAAGGCAATATCAATTATACTTTCGTAGACGTATCAGAAGACGTTGCGAAGCATTGTGATTGGTTTACTAATCGCACCCCTACCTTGTTTATTTTTATTTCTAGAGGAAAAAAGATTTTTTTTTTGTTAAGTTATTTATTAAAGTTATGTATGCTATTTTTAGGTTTTATTCGTTTTAGCAAAGATTAGATGAGATATATAGAGTTACGTCCACGAAAATTCAGGATATTATAAATTATAAACTTACCAAAAATGATTTTATTGTGATCTAGTTATTTCTACGTTTAGAATGTTACTATCAAAAAGACACCTGAAATGTATTGTCATTGACAGGGACTGCGCTATGAATCTACATGTAATTTAAATGTTGACACAAATCAAGAGATCAAATTTCTTTACGATGATGATTTATTAATTAAATAGATAAAATTAAAAGCGCTCTTAAGAAAGTATATTTTTAAGAAATTGGAAGAATAGAATTAAGAAGAATAAAACATTTGGCTAAATATGTAAATTTTCTAATTAACAATTTATAAATAAAATATTTATTTATTTATTACTAAATTCATTCATTCATTACTCACTGGACTCCGAGTTTTTGTATTATTTCAATTTAGAAAGCGCTTTAGGTTGCAAGAAAAACAGCGATCAAACAGACATCGGCTTTTATTTTAAAGTAAAAAAAATATTAAACCGAAATAAGTTTTATTTTTTATAATTTATAAGTTAATATATTATAATTTGAAACGTATTTGAAATTTACGTTTTCAGCTGTAATGCTCTGTGTATTGTAAATAGTTGTATGATTCGAGGACAGTTCTTTAAGACTTGCAAAGATGTTGATTTAATAATTCAGTTGTTGTAATATTACATGGAAAGAAATACGGTCCATTTCAAAGTAAATGAGTATTCTATCCTATTTCGTTATAGCATATTCAGAATGACTACGTAAGAAAGGGGAATACAGAGATACCGCAAGGGGATATAGCTGTTAGAAATCATCTGCTATATTTGTCAATTGTGAAAGGCTACCAATCTCCATCCTGAAGTGGGATCCCCGTAAAAACAAACAACAATAAGAAAATCTTTGCACTATCGTAACTTTGGCCAGCTGAGTTCTAAGCACAAAAGGAATTAGATGTAAGGACAAAAACACAAGAACCCATTCGTCTTCAATAGCAACGTTTAACGTGCATGTAATGAGACATGGAAATACAGAAAATAATTGTTCCTTTCCACACCTTCATCAGCAGGAATTAAGCAGCCGTACCAGATTCCCGTCGATTAAAAATCAAAGTGTAGCTTACCTGTATTTCCTTTTATTCATGGTTCGTTATACGCACGTCACACATTTCTATTTGACAAGATTTCAGAGGTTAGGCTACTGGAAGGGGCTAGGGAACATAGTAAGCGAATCTAATACATAACATTCTTATAATATGCTATAGATTTAATTTGAGAAGGTAATGCAACCCTGATTAACCTAAGGAAAGTGTTTACAAATACCGTATTTACTCGCATAATTTCCCCTTTTTTTTCATCAATATTTTGACAAAAAAAAGGGGGGTGGGGAAATTACGCGATGTTTTTCAATTTGAGGAAAAAAAATATGGTGAAAGTGTAAGAAAAACCATGTTAAATATTGATTTTTAAAGCAAGAAATGTAATTAACAACAATTTTATTAACACGCAACATTTAAAATATAAGAAATCACATCTCAACATTTGTTTTTCTTCAAAGTACAGTTAAGCAATAGGCATGCACGAAAGTGTGTGTGCGACTGTGACGTAATTTCGTAACTCACGCAGCGCAGCCCGCCATCTTTATAGCTGCTCACCGCATGACGTCAGCATCAGCTGCCTGCTAATAGAGAACTTAACTTTATTCGCGAACTTCACGTTTTCACAAAACACTCGAAATTGTTGTACTGATTCAGAAGGAGTCTGCTCTTGTACTGATCGGGGTGGGGGTGGAATCTTCCCCTAAAGTAGCGTGGGATAGAGAAATGCGATAGTAACGGTACATTGTCGAGTCATCGTGAGTTGACCGCCAGTCAAGGTCATGTTGGAAAGAAGTAGAGGTGGGGAAATTATGCGATAAAAATAAAAATTGAATTTTGTAATCCACAAAAACTGGGGTGGGGAAAATACGCGATGGGGTAAATTATGCGAGTAAATACGGTAGATATATCTTTGTGCGAGCCTTTTTCATTCTATTTACATCTGAATGGAAACGAGGAAAATGGTAGGTTGTATTTTGACGTCACGATCACGAAAATGTTCACTGAAAGGCATAAGAAACTAAACAGTCAACTGTAACCAATGACAAACAATGAATTTATGATAACAATGATTATGATAATCTAACAATACCTTCGTAATCTATTTTGCAAACATTTTACGTTAACCAGATTTACACAACTTAAATTAATTACAGACTTAATTAGTTTTCAGCAATCGGACGACGCTGTTGGTATTCTGCAGATACCTGAATTTACAAATCTAAAGTATTTTCTACTATATAGTTCGCTTAAGCAAAAATTTTAAAAAAATTAAAAAAGAGTCGATATTTCATGCAAGTAGACTTTAAGTTTCTTCAGGAACTTCTGTAATTTATATCTGTAGTATCTAAATCTATCTCTGTATGTCTGCCTTGTCTGCCTGGAATAGGTAGATATACAGGGTGACTTAAAATTCCTGTACAAACTTTAAAGGTAGGTCAGAAATACAAAAACAAACCGTGTTCATAGTGTAGGTATGTCCGCAAACGCCACCCGAATTTACTACAAGGTAAATTAACGTTCAGAAATAAAAGACAAAAAGTAAGATAGACAATATGTTTATTAGCCACATGGTTACAATATGATAGTAAGGTGTACAAGTTCAAGTAGGACTCAAAGTTCCTTCCACCAATAATATACGATAAGATTCTACTAACAACAACAAACGCCTCACAATGTCGATGCGTGGATTGCCGCACATGTGCCAAAAAAGCGAGGTCTTTCGCGGACAATCCAGCTGCCATAGCGACTCTTGCGACGATGTCGGCATCAGAGGATCTCGTAGATGATGCCTTTGAGGTAAACCCAGAGGAAGAAATCAAGGCAGGACAAGTCGGGTGATCGTGATAGAATTGTACAGCGGCTCGTCCATTTCCGCTCGCTACCCCATAGGCTAAGCGTCCGACAAACCATAGTCATAACCTTTGTCAGCCTGACAAACCCTTGGATGACAAGCTCACAAGGTTAAGGAGCCCATTTTCGCTCCCAAAAATTTGATCCTACAAAAGAAAATGCAACCAAAAAAAACAACAACATAATAACTGAAAAAACGTCAAATCCCGGCCTGCAAACCGCTCAACACAAAAGGAAATAGAAGAAAGAGTATAAGAAAAGAAATAAACCAACCAGCCTAAACAAAAAAAGATTTTAACGTGCCTATAAAATGGCAACCAAAGGAGGCACATTAGAAACCATGTTCATAATCTTTCGCACCTTTTGAGCTTGTCATCGAGGATTTGTTCGGCTGACGAGTCCTAAAGAGGACGAAACGGCCTGAGTTATCAACGGCGGGAATCTGGGACGGTTCCAGGACAAAAGGGCCGTCCCAAACTCCCGCCCGCGCGAAATCGTTTTGTTTCTTAGTGCCTCCTTTGGTTGTTACTTTAGGTTTTATTGGGACGTTAAAATTATCTTTGTAAAAGAAATAACATTGTAAGGAAAGTAGATATTAAGTTCTTGAATTTCTTGTTATAGTTATGAGATGTGTTAAATAGAATCGTAAAAGCGTGTAGGGCAACAAAAATTGCCCCCCTGTTGCATTGAGATAGAGGCAAGTTGAGGAGATCGTTTTAGATATGAAAGCCCCTAGAAGTCTCAGTCTTCGTTAGTTATCATTGAAATAGTCATTAAAGATTGAAGAAATGTTAACAGTCAATTTTAATCCCCTGTTTTCCAACGGAAACTTTGTGGAATAATTGTCAGACGACAACGGGACCAGAGAGTGATAATTGGAAGATCTTCGTTTTGCTTTTATTAGCTCTGGCTTTTAATTGGTTTCTGGAACTCTCAAAAACTCGGCGTAACCGTTTCTTTTTCTCTTGGGGGACTGTGTTATTAAGCAATAATTTCCAACATTTCTAGAAGAATCGAGAACCTCGATAATTAGCATCGTAAATTATTAAGTTTCAGGACAGCGAGTGGCCGTTGCGAAATTACTTTTACTCGGGTAAAGAAGGGGAAGGTGTCGACGGAGTCTAGAAGATTCCAGAATTAAGAGTGGACAAGGGTTGAGATCTACCTAAATGAACAAGAGGGTTTTTTTTTTTGTTATGGATTAGAATGTTCCAGAAGAATCCATAAATGTATCTGGGTCTTAAAATTAAAAGTCTGAAGTGGTAATTAAGAACTTTGTACATCAAGAGGCAGAAAAAGTTATCAATTCAATGTTATACAAAGAAAATGGATCCCCAGATCTATAAAGCGTATAAATCTCTATCTTTAAGCTGAATTATTAAAAATATATCAAATAATCGTGTTCAGATTTTGAGTTGGCCCTGGAATAAGCGTTATTAAGTTAAAAGTTTAAGTATCCCACTTTACGTCCACGTGGCTTTTGGAATGTTCCCGGCGTTTTATTATCATGGGACTGACCCATTTGCCTTTAACCGCTTTCCAAGAGAAAGGAACTTGATAACCATTCTACAGAGGGCTGGGTTGGCACTAGGACCCATATGGAGGAGAATTCAATGTGGAAAACATCTCGAACTCCACTTAGACCGAACCCGGATCCTTCAGCCCGCAACCAAATGCCTCATCGTTTGGCTACTGGACCAAGAAATAAGCATTGTCCCGAATTTTAAAGGAATCAGTCCGCCTTAGAGAGTCTTTATTGGCGGTGGATGGGTGGCGGTGGAGATCAAAATGAATGTGCCTTTGTTTTAAATGGTACCGTAAATAAGTGAGATGATATGTTTTTTTTTTGTTTTGGAAATTCGTCGATCGTTTTACAGCGCATACAAAAATGAAGTAAGCGGACAAACGGGAAAACAGCCAAGGAAAAGGAGAAAAATTGAAAATGTAAGGAGAGAAACACCCTTTTGCTAAAAATGATGTAACGCTACATGTTTCGGTAATCCTTTCATTGATCTTCATCAGACATAAGTCGATAATGAAGGCCTGTGAAACAATTGGCCGAAGTACAGTACGCAGCGTTTTGAATGTTTAAAAGTTTTTAGATCACTTTTAACAAACGTATGTTTCTTTTTTTAATTACATGAACGAAATAATAACAATAATAATTTAACAAGATTTTTAATTGTATCGTAAAATTAAAATTCTTGCAAAGGGAAAAAAATATTGAAGCGGAATAGCAAGACTGCGCATGCTCAGTCGGTTGAAAAAATTGCAAAATTTTCCCGACTCATTTTCTAATATTACGACTTATATAAACATTGAATATTAGAGATAATCAATTTTTGATTAATTTTACTCTGTTATTGTTAATCAAAAATTTTTTTATTCTGATTTAAATTTTTTCTTTCATGAAAATTAATCCTTTTTTTAAATGACATAATACGACTTTTTTTTTTCATTTTTGAATTTTTGTTTGTGTGAGTCCTAGTCGAGAAATTAGTGCGTGAAAGGAACACAAATTCCCATAGAAACTCATTAAAAAGGAAACTATGATATTTAACAATGGATATTAACCATATTAACTAATTGGTTAATTCCCCGTGCTTTGATAATATCTAATTTACTGAACTTAAGTAAAAATCTTGCGAATTTAGCTAATTTCTTTCATAAATTAGAAAATTCTACTGTTTTATTTAGTTTAGTGTTCAAAAATGAAGCCTATGTACCTGTCTACTGTTTGTATTAAGCAGATTTTATTATTTTAGATTTTTATTTTTTGAGACTTTACAAAAAAAAAAAAAAAGAAATTTTATTGATGAATGTTGAATTTCAGTTCTGTGAAGAACTCCTTTTTTCCTAATTGTTATTTCGTTAGCATCCGTCCCCACCACCAGATGACGTCATCAAATACCTTTCAAACAGTAACATGTCTTTAAACTCATCGTTAATTTTTTTACTTTTTATTTCAGAATTATTAAATATGCTATTAAAACTATTCGATTTAAAATAAATAAAATAAAGTAATAATTGCCGTGCTGGCGTGGCCGTGCGGTTTAGCCGGCGGGCTGCCGTTATGGCCGATGCGCCAGTACCCGGGTTCGAATCCCGGTGGTGGCATGGCTGTTTCTTTCTTCTTCTGTGTTTCGTCCGTTTCCCACCTGAGACTTACAATCTCAGGGTTATCCTGGACGGGATATAATTCTCGTCCCCCCTTTCTTGAATTTCACTAGCCTCGCCCTGACGTTGTCAGGTTGAGCTAGTTACGTGGTCCCTAGTTGGCCAAATTCGATAAAAGGAAGGAAAGTAATAATTGTTCACATTCACATTGATCTTAAAATTCTGCCATTTTCAGACAGGCTTTAGACTAGAAGAATCAGATTGAAACCCAAAGGAGTAGCAGAAGCCTTGTGGCTGTTTTCATTGCTTAATTGAGTTTGCAGACTCCTTCCAAATTATTCTGATATAAGTCGCCTTCTGTGATGCGTTGTTGCTACGTCATCAGTTTACCTTTCGCTGAATTATTTAAATTACTGTAGAACCTCTTTGGAGATGATGCACGGAGATCTTTGTCAAAAAACTTATTTATATCACTAAAAACAGTTTACAACGTAAAAAGTTTAAACACACTAACAATTATTAAAAAGATTTTAAAAAAAACTAAAAAATAGTACCGGTTTCGCAATAGCCAACACTATGCTTTCTCATTCTAATTCATTTACATCTTCAACCTTTCAGAAATAAAACGTTAGGTAGCGCTCAGTGCATCTACTTTGCTTTCAGATCACTCAGTCTGTCTGTAAATTTTTGTTCCCAAACCCATTCTACTCCAAATATCGTAGCGAGGAAACTAACATAGCCAAAGACAATTCGGTTTTGAATGTAGGAATGAGATTTAGTACACGAATAAAAAGACATGGTTTAAATCTGAACCACTTCGTAGAGGAACGTAGATGCATCTCAATACACAAAGAAAGGAATATTCCTAAAGAAAGGAATACTCTATGTCTGCCCTGGGATTCGAACTCAGATTCGACATATTAGTCAAGTTAAAGGCTCTCGTCAAGGCTATTCGGCTGTGTCTGAACGACTGCTATAATCTTACACGAATACTTAAAAACCAGAATATTATTTTGAATGTCATTTTTGAAGTAGATTTTTCTATTTTATTTCAGAGGTGAAATTTGTGAATCAATAATTGAATAAAATTTAGATATACAAAAGTACAAAAGTTAAGCCTAATGTACAATAAAAGTAATTGCTATTGCTCTCACGATTCCATTTGTACATTTGTAGAACGCATCACGTTAAAACGGCTGGACTGATATCCACAATATTTGGTACGTAGCTTATTTCGGTCCAATTAAATATAAACTCATTTGATTTGGTCTGCTTTTCCCATCATCAAAACTGAAATCCCTCTCTTAAACCCCCTCTTTCTTTAATATTTAATACGTTGCTTGCTTTGGTCCGATTTAAAATATGGGCAAGATATTTGGGTCTTCACCACTCGTCAGTCCTCAGACTGGGCCACCCACCGCGGCGAGCTTAGTCTCCACTTCGCGATGGAGAACTGAGCATATACTAGTATAAAATTAACTAAGTATCGTATATGTAATTTTCCAATTGTGTGTGTGGAACCCTTACGTATGTACCGCAACAGAAGCTGCCCGGCAGTGTCGGATGATGAACGAATCAATCCTGCAGAGTTTCTTCACACTCTGATATTTCCCGCCATGCCACTTCATCAGCTGAGCCTCAAGAAAGGATCAATTGTGATGCTCCTTCGCAATCTCATCCCGAAGAAAGGACTCTGTAATGGCATATGATTGGTCGTTAAAGAGAGTCATCGCAATTTAATCAGGGTATAAGATCTTTCGGAAAGCAACAGAGGTGATATCGTCACTATTCCCGGGATCGATTTTCAACCGAGTGATGTCAATTTGCCATTTCAAGTTGAAACGCCGTCAGTTCCCAGTAATGCCCGCATCAAGCCTTCCAATAAACAAATTCATTTATGATTCAAGCAAATGGATTCAGTTTAATTTTCTATGCGTCGTAATATAGGACGGGCAAATAGCATGTAAAAGCAAAGAAACAGTTCCGAAGAACTTCATGCCTACTTTCCCAAAAATGCTATTTCTTAAAAAAAATCTTTATTTTTCTTTATTTTTTTTTAAACTACAACATTCTTTGTTTAGATTCCAATTCGTTTCGCGTTAATGTCTCGCAAGACACATTTGGGAAACGAATTCATTATACAGAGTTGGATAGTCTATATACTCAAATATGGATTATCAAGTTACAAGTAGTTGAAAATTTATTAAGGAATACTGACATACAGACAGACTGAATGAGTTGATTAGCCTCATTTTCCGATTGGAAAAATAAAGTAATGAAGACAAATGTATCTGTTAAAGGCACGGCTTTGGAGCACTGCACAAGTGCAATGCAGGGAAAAGTGTTATTATCTCTCTGTTGACGGATCGTAGATAATTTAAAACCGATATTTAAAAAACGATAATTTTTTCCCAAACTTTCTGTGTTTGACATATCAGAAATGCACCTGTCCAGCTTTTCTTTTTTTTACAAATTCCTGTGCCTGTCTAGTACTTGTCGTCTGGTGGTTTTCTTTAAGCAATCCAAAAAAAAGTCTATTCATAGCTTTGATTAAACACAAAACCAGACGATCCCGTATAATTTGCAATCTATCAGACACTATCACTGTTATTGATTATCGCGCAAAACTTATTTATTCAAACTGCTGCAATTCGAGGATCAAGTAGAATTTCCAGAGATGTTCGCACTGAGTTCATTTACTATGTCTAGAGCATCAGACTGCACCTTTCGGGCGATTTTGAGTAAATGGCCATATTGAATATGGCCAGTGGCCATATTGAACCGTATTGAATCGTGTTCGTTCTCAGCATAGTCGATTCAGTGTAGATCAGTGTTACTCAACCGAAAACGTACCGCGGACCAATAAAGTATCTATTTTATTCAACGCGGACCTTTGAAAACATTATTTTATTTTACAACCAAAAAAAAAAAAAATGCGAATTACTCTTCAAATATCGAAAAGGAGGACAGACGTCTGCGCACCAATTTTTTTTTTATCGCGGACCAGCGGTTGAGAAACACTGGTTTAGATTACCACTATTTCCTTGAATCTGTCAATGGCCACCTAAAACCAGGAATAACCTACACCTCCAGATTTCTCCAGATTTTTCTCCAGATTTCCAGGTTAAGTGGAATCCAACGAACATTGACTCAGGGGCTCCAAATCACGATTTCTGCTGTGGAGAGCGTTACACACAGATGAGTCTTAAGAGCCCCTCCCTACGGAATCACGAAAAATGGATAATCGCTTATTTGGCGTGTTGACTTCCAATAATGGCATTTGTTCCAATAATAATAAAAAAAAATTATTCATTCTTTGTATTGAATTTTTTTTTTTATCATGAAGTCCTTGTCTATGGCCCTATTTTTACCAAAAGGAGCTTCCTTACAATATCCTATACCAGCGCTTCGCAAGCTTTTATTAGCTCACGGCACACTTTCAACTTCACAAGTTCTTTGCGATACAGCAAATTTTTCATATCTTCATAAAGTTGAAAGTTAATCTTCATATTATTGTATTTGAAAAGAAACAAATAATTATATAAAAATTGCGTGACAAAAAAAAAAACCAAACTTACATTTTAGGCTTCTGATAGGAAGCCTTATAATCCCGCTTTGTCCGTCTATATGTGGACAAGTGTCATTAAAATCTCATTAAATTATCATTAAGCACAGTAATCATAACAATCGCAACAATTGCGCCTTTTGCATTCGCAACATTTACAATAATGAGGAAATTAAAGCAATAATTCAACATAAATTAATCAGAAGCCGTTGCGAAGCATTGTGATTGGTTTGCTAATCGCTATCCCTACCTTTTTTTTTTGTCAAAACCATTATATTAGCTGTGTAGGTTTACAGAAAATAAAAATTTCCAAGTAGAGATTACATTAATTATTTTCCATTCAAATAATTACAATGTGATCTGAGTTTTTGTTTTCCATTATTGAAGAAGATTTTTGTTGAACTTTTAAAGTCTTTTAATGATAAAGGTTTATAATGATAAACTTCTTAATTTGAAAAACACTCCTTTATCTACTTCAATATTTCGACCCTTTTAGCAACAAGACTTCGTCAGGAAACATTTTGAGGAAAAGAACTCGTTTTTCTCCTTTAATTCCTTTTACCAGTGTCCATACTGCTGTTAATAATATTTCTTCTTCACACTTTCTTAACAATATATATATATGTGTAATTATAATTATAAACTTCTTATTAAATTACTATTATAATTATATTTAAAAATATACAGTAGACGTTAGTTTAAATGGTCACCCATCTGCTGCACCCGCTTTTAAAAAAAATTCTGCAAAATAAGAAGCAGAAAACTAGCACAGATTCCTTTAAGTAATTGTTTTTCCTTAAATATACAGTCTTTTTATTATTGTAAGAAATATGTGTTTATTTCGTAAATTTATATCTAGTTTTGTTTTTAGTTATATGTGCTTGTGACAACAAGTATATGAGTGTATACTGCAACTTGTAGGTAGGGTATATAAATTTTTATTTTGTAAAATTATATAACCTTTGTCTCTTTTATTTTCATATAATTAAACAGTAGAAGAACGTTAATTCAGTTAAAAGCTAATTTAAATGTATTTTTGGTTTAATCGGACATTTTACCAACCGGCCTAAGGCCCTGTTCCAAGCTGAGGGAGTCTACTGTATGGCAGTTGTCACGCAGAATTCATAGGACAAACGTCAATTTTCACTCTTGACGAAACCCAAGACAGTTTTCTTACCTGATAGCGTAGTGAAAGTTCCTTTAATTTTTAATTTAAGATTTGTACTGTAGGTGATATAGAAGCTTACAGGTTGTCAGCGCGAAGATTAAGTTTTCTTTCCCTACTGTACGAAAATGCTTTCGGTAGAAAATGCAGTAGAAAATTACATTAGATTTGAAACTTAACTGGCAGAGGTACAGCATCTTAAATAATTTAAGTAGCTGTGTTATTCTGTGGAGGTTCCTTTCTAGCTCACTCTACTTGTTCTAGACAGAAATTGTTGATGAATTGTTGGAGGATGAATAAAACCTTGTAATAGTGGTGTAAATGGAAGGAATGATTTGATGGCAGTAGATCTTACCGTTTGGAGATCTGAAATAGGGTTATCACCAGAGAGAAATTATTTCAATCGCAGAAGGAACTAATCGATACAATGTACTTTTCTGACAGTTCCCTTCGTTTTCTGTTAAAGCTGAATTAATGATTCAATAAGAGATTTTTTTTCTACTTGAAGCCAAAAGCTCGAAGTACCTAAAAAAAAAAAACGAAAAAAAACATAAAACCTTATTATGAAAATCTTATTCCTTAAAACTTCTTTATTATTTTATTTTTTTTAAAGTCGCAAAACTTTAACAAAAAAGCACGTGATATGTCTAAACACATTAAAAGTTCAGACTCCGTATTTACTCCTCCACAATCTGAACTAAAAACACAATAAAAATAAAATAAAGAAATTCATTGCTAACTCCGCCCTATTTCTTTCTATTGCAACTTCTATTAACCTCCGTATTGAGACCTGCTTGTGACTACTCTCAACTGGTGATTGGCAATTCACCGTGAAACAGCTGTTTTGAGATGTCACGCGTATACCCTCGGTCTGAACTTCCAATGTGTTTATACATTTTTAAGTTCCTTTGTTGTTTATTTAATGCGCATAGAAAATTAATTGAGGATGACGGAGGTTAGCAATGAAATTCTTTTTTTTTATTTTTATTGTGTATTTTTAGTCTTCTGATAAGTATCAGAAGACTTATAATTCCGCTTTGTCTGTCCGTCTGTGGACAAGTATCATTATATTATCATTAATATCATTAAAATCTCATTAAATTATCATTAAGCACAACAATCACAACAATCGCAATTGCATTCGCAGCCATCTCATTTATAATAATAAGGAAATTAAAGCAATATCAAATACATTATCGTATAAGTATCAGAAGACGTTGCGAAGGATTGGCTTACTAATCGCTATCCTTATCTTCTTTATTTTTAGTTTAGATTTTGGAGGTTCCGCATTTTTCCTATTGGACGCTAATTTCTCGTCAAATATCCACTTGAAGATTTGAAATGTAAAAAATAGATCACTTCCAGTCCTGGAATAGGCATACCAAGATTCAAGAAGATTTGTGGAGTAATTCAATCGTTATTAAGAAAGGATGTATACACACAGACTGGATGATTTGATGAATTACAGTTAAGACGCAAGCTAAAAAAAAAAAAATGAAAATTCTCGATCTTAAATTGTGAGCCCTCACGTCTTGGCAACAGGCATTCAAGAAACTACATTAGCTGACACCGTAACGCAAACAAATAAAGAAAACAAAGAAATAAACCTTGATTGTTCCTACTTGGGTACTACATCTTCAAAATGGCAACCGAATCGGCGTGAAAAGAATGAATCGACGCCTGTCTTCCAGTTCTTTTGTCTTACGAGTAATCCCCCGTTCCCGTGTAATTTCCCGCCCAAACTTTTTGAGCGAATCAATTACTAGTGAACACTGGCTCCTCTTTAGCTGATTCAATTTATTAACTATCCATTATGTTCTACGGTATTTAATTAACAAGTTATAATGAACACTTAGATGTTATTACGTCCGCACTAATTAATAAGCCCTGCATTTAATGAGATGAAGCTACAATAATTAGTCGGGCGCTTAAAAAGGATGGCTTTTTTTCTTTTTTAATTTTGCTAATTGTTATTCTATAATTAGCATTTTTAACCTACTCCCCTAGAATGAAAATAAGACTCATCAAAATCAATCAATCAGTCAGTTTGTGTTTATGTTTGGAGATCTTCTTGAAGCTTGCTATACACATTTAAGGACCAGTGATCTGACTTTTTTTTATTTGAAATCTCTTCCACATGAATCCAATCGTATTTTTTTTCTGTTAATAAACAATGCCTTAAACTATGAATATTAAAAATCTTAGCTAATTCTCTTTGCGCGTAACTTGATGAATCCGAAACGAAACAAAGATGTTTACCATCGAATATTAATCCGTTTATTTTGTAAACGAATTTGCGCGCCCTTTGATATGATTAAAGCTGATGCGAAAAGTTTATATTGTTTCAACAGATAAATTTGATTTGTAAAAGTAGGTTTGTTTTTTTTCAGTGAATTTAATCGATAACAAGGCTTTTCAACTTGATACAGTATCATTGATATTTACAGTTCAACTCAAATTTCAGCTTCCCCTGGGTAATTTTCTTTTGTTACTGATTCGATGTACGTCAAATCATAATAACCGACACAGATTTCTTTAGAAAGGCATTTAGAACCCAAACAATGGCTTCCTATCGATGTTTTAAACCCTGGGATTAAACACTGGGATATCTTCGTTCTAGGTATCCATTAATTTATGCGTGTTGTGATACGTTTCAAGTTAGTCCACTATAGAGAACCTAAGTATTAAAAACCTTGTATTTATTAAGTGACATCTCAGGATAGCTATTTCACGCTGTTTAGCGATCATCAGCTGAGAATAGTCACCAATAAGGTCTCAGGAAAAAGGAGGCTAGCACAGGAATTTTTTATATTTTCCTTCCTTTATCGAATTTGACCAACTAGGGACCACGGAACTAGCTCAACGTCAGGGCGAAGCTAGAGGTATTCAAGAAGGGGGGACGACATTCACATCCCGTCCAGGATAACCCTGAGATAGTAAGTCCCAGGAAGAAACGGACGAAACACAGAAGAAGAAAGAAACAGCCATGCCAACACCGGGATTCGAACCCCGGTTCCGAAACACCGGCCACACGGCAGACAGCCGTCTAGACCGCTCGTCCATGCCGGAACGGTTGTTCTATATTTAATTTTTAATATGTATTTTTTGTTTTTAGTTTAATCCTAGGAGGTTTGGCTCTCTAGGAGTCGAACTGAAGCCGTATTTCTTCCGATTAAGAACATAAATATCTTTAAAGAATTATTTTTTTTTTTTTCAGTGACACAAACTGTAAAGAGCGGCAGATATTAAGTAGGTTCTGATTGGTGGATTTTACGTGTAGATTTAAATACACTAATAAAGCGACTGACTGCAAATAAATTGAATTAAAAAAATGTATACACAATAACAATAATAGTTTCGGGGACCTTCTTCAGATTCCGAAGGGAAGCGTTATTACAGGTCCCCGAAACTGTTATTATTTTTAATGTGTCTACATTTTTTAATTCAATTTATTGTGCAGTCAGTCGCATAATTAGTGTATTAAGTAGGTTTTGTCCGTCCGTCCGTTCATCACTATCTCTAGAGTTCTAACTACTGCTTAGCCAGACGAAAGAGACTGGTCACGTGATTTACTGGTTGCTCCTACCTCTTTCTCGGCGTGAAAATAGGGGAGCACTCATTATAACTATGCACTCAAACGATTATAAAAATACTAGAAAATAATTAAACGTGACTGATATGACGATAGTACGATATAAAGAATTAATTTAAACAAGCGCAAAAGGGAGAAGCGTATTCAAGCGTATTTTTCCGCCCCTCCAGAGCTTCCTTTCTCCCCTTGGGCGTGTTCCATTGTTTTGGCAGTGTGCCAAACCCAGTCTTTATCGCGTGGGAAAGCAGTATAAGACTTACTGGCATGAGTGATTCTTATTGGAAACGTAAGGGGAAAAAATAAACTAATGATTTTTTAAAACGAATATGATTTCCGGTCTATGGTCACTTCTTGTCTCACTTCCTGAAAATGGTCGAAAATGAAACTTGCTTCCATCTGTACAGCCGAAAGTCCGATAGACAAGAATACTATCTTACTGGAAAGCTTACTACTTGTAGAGATGGAGAGAAATACCACTTGCGGTCTGTGGTCATTTCCTATCTCAGCCATAAATAAATGGATGAAGCTTTTGAACAAGTGGATGGATCTTCTTGAAGCTTGGTATGCATGTTTAAGGAATAGAGACGATCTAATTTGGAAGAGATTTCAAATATAAAAGTGGTTCCTTTGTCGACATCTAAGGGAGTCGCTATAATTTCGCCTACAATAAGCTTCGTCCTTTTTTTATCAGAAAATATAAATTATTTATTTTTAATTTATGTTAAATTCGTTTTAGTTTAGTTTTTTTTTTTTGATTTTGTCATTTCCACTACTTTGTAAAACACCAGGAAAAATAATAAAGAAAGGAAAACGTTTGAAGGCAAGTAGGCTTAAAGTTCTTCAATGAATTTCTTCTTGGTTCATCTCCAGTCATACAGAAAAGGATATCTATGGAGTTCAAGCGTCTTAGCAACTTATTTTGTTAACATCCTGTATTCCTTTGACACTCGGTAATAATTTCCACTTACTTCGATTTAAATTAAACAGGGATGAAGGAAAATACTCAGTGAAAACTTAATTCTTACCTATTTACGATGGATTCCAATATTCCTGCCGCGCAAAACGTTTTTCTCTGATATCTTCGAAAATAAAGATTTGAAATCACGGAAGGCAGTTGATGTGCAACTTTCAAATTTTTCATGAAAATAAGACAGAAGTAGCTTAAGGTATTGGACGTCGTTTTCCTTTTTTATTTTTTTATTCTTGAAAATTGTAATTCAAACTAAAAACTTATTAACCAGCCCGTAGAGAGGACATGTTAAGGTTGACGCATCTGCATGTGTGGGTTCATATGTGCGTGCGGGTATCCAACCCAACCGAATCATATCTCGATGGACTCCCCATGGCCTGGAGGTTTGGAAAAAAATTGGGACTTCCGGGTCCTGTTTTTCCTGACCACTGGTTTTAAATGGCCATTGACCAGGTTAGGAAAGCATTGGTGATTCGACAAATTTATGGTAATGTAATACCCTCGATCCAAGTGGCCAGTTATTTAGAATCGACGATGGTGTAACATAGATGCGTAGACATACTAAATAAACTCACTGCGGACATCGTTCGGAATTCTACTTGATCCTTGAATTGCAACGGCTTGAGTAGATGGCGTTTAATCCCATTGCGTCCCCAAAAGAACAAAAGAAAATGATTAGTTTTTGTTTTTTGGTTGAATGGCGGACATCTATTTTTCTAATTTTGATTGATCTTACATCCGTTATCACGCGAAGTAAAATTCATACCGGCATTTACAGTTCCTTGATACGTTTCTGTCGACATTCATTTACATAACCTCACTTATAGTCCGACCACGATAACGTGACGATTCGACGCGGCGTCAGCACTAGTCCCACGACTTCAGTACTAGCCTTTCTGAGAGGTTCCGAAAAATATTACGTTACAGCTATAAAATTAAACAGAAACAAAAATTTAGTTTTAATTTTAGTCCTCCATTTTCCAATTCAACCTATAATAATCTTAATGAATAATCTTCAACCTGTAAAATAATTTTTTGAGCACTGCTCTGTAAAATACTCTGGGGCGACATTTTATGGGAAATTAATAGAGACCTGTGCTTTCAGGCGCGCTCTTTGTCATTGGCTGAAAAACAGATATGTCATAATCAAGTGGGGTTCCTTCCGATCGTCACGTTATTGCGGGCGAACTATACCTACGCAAACGAAGCCGAAAAACTATCTTTAAATTAACATAATAATTTGTCGATTATGATAATTTAAGGGCATTGTTCCCACAGCTCTTTCTTAATCTCTATGAAAATCAAACAGAACTGTTATTAAACATCGTAAGCCTGCCATTAAAATTTCAGTCTTCTAGGTTCAATAGTTAAGCGTGTTAGTTGGATCAAAGATAGCGGGATATGCTTAATTCAGCTTCAAATTGCCTAAAACCTTTTTTCTGCTCCAACTGTTTTCGTTTTAGAGGATTACCAACTTCCACAAAGTCCTCTAATCTCTAATTAGAAAGAAATAGTTAATTAACCTTATACCTTTAATTGAATTATTATTGCTTTAATTTAATCCGATCAGACTTCAGTTTAATTGTGAAGTAATAAACTTATCGGTAAATCCGATCTTCGTCCGTTAATTACTTCAATAAACTAATTATATAGTTAAAATATTGGCTAACGGTAATCCTGCACGGTCGGCGATGATGATATCTTTCGCTGCTAATCCGCTAATCTCAGCTAATCGGATCTTTCTGAATTAAGAGCTCAACAAGTAACTGATAATTGAAACATTTCATTCAAATAAAAACTTGGATTATCACAAAGATTTGAGTAAAGACAGAAAACGGAGTGTAGTTGGCGTACCAGTGTAGGTGGCATTTCCAATGTCACATTAGCTGCCTGATGCTTCCCCGCAGTGCAACAAGCTCTCAGCTCTTACAATTTTATTTCAACTCCCTTTCAGTGCAAAAAAAAGAGCTAAAATTTGGTATACGTCAACTCCTCTAGATCCTGAATAAATGATAAAAATTTCAAGGGATGTTTCGATCTGACAAACCTAACCATTCCCTTGTTAGACTGGTTTAAGGAAAGCAATGCAGGAAAGCACTACTTCGCAATGTGACATTGAGAATGCCATCAACAGTACCTCTTTGGGAAGAATGAATGCAGAGCATTCAAAAATAAAGCACACCTGATTAAAAAGCAAGAATTTACTTGTTAAAAAAACATATATACAATTAAAAATCACGACCTGGTTTCGTCCAAATAAGTTAGAACATTATGGCACTTGAAAATGTTTTAACTTATTTGAACGAAACGAAGTCGTAATTTTTTAATTGAATATATGTTTTTTAACAAGTAAATTCTTTGCTTTTTAATCAGGTTTGCGGGCTTTATTTTTGAATACTCAGATTATTTCAGAACACGTTAATTATTATTACTGAATGAATGCAGACAGTTGTTTTTTTTTTTTTTATCTTTGATCTACATCGTCGTGTTAAAAATGAATTGAGGGCTGCCTTAAGCCTACTTCCAGTTATTCAACTTTTAGCTATAAGGATAACGAGGGAGTCCTTGAATTAAAACGAAATACGGACCGCGGACGGATTGATAAGCGTATTACGATTTGGTCTAAAGTTTAAGCCGAATTTCATTGATAGCAGAGGTTCACCGGTGTCGTGAGAGTAGAAAAATATCGTGAGATTAGCTCACATTGCTTGGAATTACCGGTGCTCACTACCTGCTCACTATTACTGACATTTAAGTTTCATTACTCCTTCGAAAGAAACCTTTTTTTTTTAAATTTTGTAGTTGCTTGAAATGATTTCAATCAAATTACTTAAATATTAACAACGGAAAGAATACAAATAAGGGGGGGGGGGGGATATCTAACTTTGTATGAGCTCAAGCTTCTCCCGAGCGAAGCGTTGTATTTCGATTAGCTGTAGGTTAGATAAGTTGAGGTATGACCCCTCTAGGATTTTATTTGAATTAAAAAATGAAAATTAGCGTACCTGGGTTAAATAGGAAACATTTGTCAAATTTACTAAATGCAGTGCACTAGACTCATAAATGATGTGCGCTACTCTCACGTAACCATGTCAGTCAAGGTGTATTTATAAGAACAGCTCGATGAATCGTCTGGAAATATTGCATATAGATTCATGGACAAAAGATGAACTAATTTTTTTATATTGGATATTTTTTTTGCAAGTGGTTCCTTTTGAAATCAGCACGTAAAGGTAAAAAAAAATTGCCAGAGAAATTTAATAGGACGGAAATAATGGACTTCTGTTGATGTTTCTTTAATAATCCACTAATTTGCCACGCTTTGATAATGATGTAACTAATGAGACTTGTATTATTTTTGGTAAACGTAATCAAACAAACAAACAAACCAAGTCAATTCACAATTTTGTAGTGAATGCAAAACCCAGCGACCTCATACAATTTGCAATCTATCTTACCCTTGCTCGTTAAAGGTGACACTAGTGTTGATTGGCGCGCAAAACTCATTTACTCAAGCAGCTGCAGTTCAAGAATCAAGCGCCATTCCTCACGGCCTCCTCGGTACACCATTGGCTTGTTCCTGATGAGTTGTTGCCGACCAAGTAATCCCAGTGATTGGAACCGGAGCCGGAAGTGTCCACATATTGGGGCGAGGCTATGTATTCGTCTCGGCTTAGCCGATTCAATGAAGATAGATCGCATTTTCTGACCAATTGCCACTATTTCCTTGACCTGCTCTGCGGAAGAGTCCTGAACAGGAATCAGATTCTTGTGCAAATCTCCAGGCTATGGGAAATCCAACTCAAAATTGTAAGGAAAATATAGACTTCGTGTTCTAGTAGGCTATTCTTGTCATTCTTAACTTATATTTAATTTGATGGTGTCGATTTTTAAAAATAACAAAAATCCTGTTCTACAGAACTTGGAAAGGAAATCCATTATTTTCTAATAAGTTATTCATATTTTATGAGCATGGTAAAATACCCCAAGGGTTCATTGAAACTTGAAGAACGCGCCTTTTTGGGTCTGTTTTCAAATCCCGCGGTTGGCGAAATTAAATATCCTTGTTTACCAAAACTTTTTAATTCTCTTAATCTGCAAATTTTGCTTAATGCTGTTTTCCAACGAACTCCGCTCTTCGTGTTGATATAAACATACATTTTTAATTTGTTTATAATTAAACAAGGGAACGAATTAATTTATGTTTTTCACTACTTATAAAATCTTATTTCGTTTTAATGTGACGTCAAAGGTTTGCTGTTTCGTCAAGTTTTAACGAAGTTGGCAGTCATTAGATTTCTGTTGTAAGACTGTCTCCCAGCCAACCCCTCCAAAAATCGACTGTCGCCCCTCCAAAAATCGAAATAATAATAAAAAAGAATGTATTATATTCTAATTTGAATCAGTTCACTTTGCGATGCCTCACTCTTACGACAGCTTTCAATTGGTAACATTCCCAGATTTTGATGACAGCCCATACAACACTTTGGCAACGCTACACAAGATAGCGTCAGCTTGTTTACAAAGATGGTACGCGCTGCAGCTCTTTGTGTTACGCACTGTGATTAAGCGCATATTAAACTGTTTACAACTTTACAGTAAACTCCCGATTATCCGCAAAATTGGGTGGTGCGGCAAACGCGGATAATCCGAAATAGGGCGAAAATCAATACAGAAATGCTTTTAACATGTTTTATTTACATTAAAATGTCAATACATACTGTTACAGTACATACATACATACATACATACATACATACATATAAACAATTATTTTATTTTAAATTTTTTATTTATTTTTAAATTTTATTATTACGGGAAGATCTCCCATAATTTAGTGTAACCTTCTGGTCTCAGCTCCGCCCACAAGGTCGTTCTTTAAATTGTTTGTCTATAATTGTCTTCACTTACTTTGTTAGTCTCTTTTATTGTTTACCTTATTCTAGATTTAAATTTTTTTTTAATTCCGTAATTTATTGCACAGTAAAAAAGATGGAAACAGGAGAGGTCCGCGGATAATCGGGAGTTTACTATATATAAATACACACAAGTTAGACTAAAATTGAAAACCCAAGTATCGTTTGTTTGAACAAAAACAAATTATTTACACTTTTGATATAACGAAAGAAAATTTATAAACTTGTAAAACCACAGTATCTCTTGTTTGTGTAATAATGTCGAATGTTATATTCTCACTTTGTTAATTAGAATTTTAAGAGATTGTTCATGCAATAGACAATATAGTATATCTTATTCTCTTTAATGCCAGAAGAAGACCGGTATTCGATACGGTAGAAATATTCTTTATAACCTTCACTAGCCGGGTACCGTCGCTTCGCTCCGGAACCCTTGCATACATAGCATAAAAAAAAAACTTTATTTATTTCGCAGATTAATATTGAGAATTGGAGAATATACGACTTCCCAGCCCGTTGTGGCCTTCTCCACTTAACTCAGGTGTATTGCGGGTTGGCGCCACACACTTGGGGTTGCCGCCGTTCACTTCATCGTTAGTTTGCACGATTATTCCCTATCCCCTAAGTATTTCGAAAAATCCGGCCTTATTCATTGTCTACATCGTAAAGGAAACCTCTGTGCAAAATTTCAGCTTTCTAGATCCAAGGGGTTGGGATGGGCGTTGATGAGTCAGTCAGTGAGTGAGTCAGGACTTTTCTTTTTATATATGTAGATTTTCATGAATTTTGTTTTCTTAACATCATTGATTAGTTCTTTATAGATTATATTTGGATCTGTTATTTTGTCATTTTCAACTCTTATCCGATTCGTTCTTTACATATTATTCCTGGTGTTTTGATATCATGTTTATTTATGAAAATATAATCTATATTTGTTTTCGTATTTCCATGAATTGCACAGTTGTTTCTTGTTGTTCCGTAAAGACGATTTTTGAAACCATTATTGCACATAAGTTTTACGCATTTCTATACTGGATTGTTTTTATTCATTTTGAAAATATCTATATTTACATCGCCAATCACTATATTTGGACAGTTGTTTAATATCTTTTCATTTCTTATGAATAGATTCTCTATTTTAGTAACATTTTAGTAATTTTTAATTTAACATTTTGCTTACAGAATGACAGACAGAATAACGTTTTTATGATATATAATAATAATAGCCGGGTATCGTCGCTTCGCTCCGGAACCCTTGCATATACAGAGGTACCTCGACATACGAATTTAATTCGTTCCGTGACGATATTCGTATATCAAAAAAATCGTATATCAAATCAATTTTTCCCATAGAAATTAATGGAAATAGAATTAATTTGTTCCAGTGATAGGAATTTACCCCCGCAAAAAAATAATTAACATGCTTTAAATACCAACCAAATATAGATTTAATATAAGATAAATACAATGTTTATTGCTTGCATGATATAAATGTACTACAATTTTTTATTACATGTACTATTTTTTTACTTACACTAAGACTAATCACTATCGCTGCCACTCTCACGTCTGGCCCTTTTGGCCTCAGTTGCAGTGGGTGTATCGCCACTAAGACGTGATCTTTTCCAAAGGAAATGATCAAGAGAGATCTGTTTCTGTCTCTTTTTTAGAATGTTTCTAAAATGCGCAAGGCACGTGTCATTGAACAATGCACTGGCTCTCTCTGTAGACAATTTCTCCGGGTGTCTCTTTTCAACAAAATCGGACACTTCTTGCCACTTAGCAAGGATATCACGAGTTTCACGTGAAGATAGCACCTCCTCTTTCTCGACTCCCTCCTCACTGCTGAGTTCCTTCATCACCTCTGAGTGCGTCATCTCTTGTAACTTCTTCAGCTCCTCCGTCGTGAGTTCTTCTGCATGCTTCTGCACCAGATCCACAACATCTAGCTGTACTAGCTATTCGTATCTCAAAAATATCTTCATATTTCGAGGCGTAAATTATATGAAAATTTTCTTCGTATATCAAAAAATTCGTATGTTGGGGCATTCGTATCTCAAGGTATTACTGTATAGCATTGAAAAAACAAACTTTATTTATTTAGCAAATTAATGTTGCGATCGTCGGAGAATATATAACTTCCCAGCCCGTTGTGGCTTCTCCGAATAACTCGGATGTATTGCGGGTCGGCGTCATGCACCAAACGTTCACATTTTTGCATGTATCTTGCAAACGCTGAAGCGTTTGTGAATAAGTGATACATCGTTCGATAGAACTTTCAAATACCAACATTTTCTCAATTTAATGTTGTCTTCTATCTTTTATACTTTTCGTTTAAATTGAGAAAAAGTCAAAATTTGACCCTTTAAAAGGCGCCATCTTGGAAACCAAAAACTTTTTTCGAAAGATTTTTGTAGCATTTTGTTTGTCTTATAAAAGATCTACATTTTATCCATTTACATAACCAATCTATCTCTTATAGTTTGGTCACAAAATTGGAAAAACGTAAAGTCTTATGACAGACAAAATAACGCTTTTATAATATATAATAATAATAATTGTTTTTGTGTGTTTTTGTGTTTTCTCGTACGCAAAGTGTGTTGGAGTTCACTTGTCTGTGTGCAGGTGTGTCTTTGTAAACCTCTCTACAGCCCAAACTTGGAGTCGGAGTCCTAAATCGTGTGGGGGGAAATCCGCCTTCCGGTTTTGAGTGGCCAATGACCAGATCAATAAATAATGGTAATTGGATATATCTGTCGATAATATGTAAAATGTCGATAATGAATGTAGAGGGTATCCACATACCCTCCACCCCATGGCTATCTCCAGTTCATGGTGACTACTGGCGACTACAGAGACGACGGGATGTAGAATACTTAATGAACTCACCGTAGGCATCGCTTCCATTGGAAATGCAGGGCATTAACTCCCCTGCAAGTCCACTTGTATACCAATGTCCAAGAAAGCCATAATGGAAATTTTACTTGACCCTCGAACGACAACGACATGAATAAATGAGTTTTGCGCGCCAATCAATAGTAGAGTAATTTTGACTACAACACGCATTTCTTAGATGGCAAATTGTGTGGGTCTGCTGTATTTTGTATCAACTAGCAAACTGTGATGAAATTCACAAATTTAGCCGACATATCTGCTTACTGATTAAAATATCATTTAATAACGACTACAGTTTTGTATATGAATTGAGAATGTATATTCAATTCATATACACTAAACTATAGTCGTTATTATAGGATATTTTAATCCAGTAAGCAGGTGTGGCTAAATTTGTGAACTTCAAGATATGATCAAGACACGTGAATTTGCAATTGTGTTGTAGCAAACTGTGAATTGTCTTTTTTTTCTTGTAATTATCATTTTTGTTTAGCAGAATAAGTTGAAGATGAATTATAAGACTAGAGTAGGGCAAATTGCATGTGTACATTAGTTTATTTTAGTTATAAATGCTTTATTTTTGATAGTTAAATAAAATTACAATTTCAGGGTAGTACCTGCATCTATAAGTGAAAAACAGAAAGAAAAGACTGTTCTTCGCAGCCCGACGGTTTACGATAACATGGTCAGAACTTATTTTGTTGTAGAGAGCTATAGTCTGGATTCCAGATCAAAAATGAAGG
Source organism: Thereuonema tuberculata (assembly GCA_023159025.1). NCBI lineage: Eukaryota > Metazoa > Arthropoda > Chilopoda > Scutigeromorpha > Scutigeridae > Thereuonema > Thereuonema tuberculata. The sequence goes on along the minus strand of JAFIDM010000006.1, from coordinate 7,928,241 downwards.
TAATGAAAATGAAAATCACATTAAACGTAATTGAGAGCGATGTATAAACACAAAATAAGAAGTTTCTGCTGGATTAATGCTGTTAAAAATATTAATATCCTCGTAAAATATGAGGTAAAAACCCTTGTTTACAAGCAAGATTTGACTCCTGCACTGGAAGTTTTTTCCTTATGCAGTTTTGCCTGCTCTCATTTTTTTTTCCAAATTAAGGTGGGCGAAATTCATACTAGTCAAGCTATTTTCACTTTGTCTGGTAATCGTAGGATCCTCTAAATCCCTGTGCTGTCTTAAACTAGTATTAGGAATAATTTTTAGTTGGTAAACAATTTTTTGGAATGATATCTTTTTTTTTTTTTTAAATTTTCGTTGCCTCTTTTTTTTATCAAAGAAATGTTAATTATTATGTATTAATTAAAGATTATTAGTCCCCTCATTATTGGAGACGCCTTCATCCCGTTGTGGACTGAAATTACGAGGCCATCAACAAACAAACATTATATTATACTATTTATGTATAAGATATAAAAAGGAATAAAAACGCGCACAAATAAAAATCACTGAGTTGCTTTTCGAATTTTTGACATCGGAAAGCCAAGACAGCCAGTTTCAGAGCTTTTTTTTTAACCATCTGCAGTTGGATTTACCCTGTATCTGCAGCTCAATGAGATCATAAGAAACATAAACAAAAGACAAGTAAACAAAACAATGGCCCTTCACATAAAAAGCATTAATAAGAAATAAAAATAAAAAAGGGCAAAATATCAATCCCCCTCTAGTAACCACTAGCTTAGAAGGGATTTAACTATAAATAACACTTATACAGACGTAATGGGAGAAATTAACTCGCCTGAGATAATTAATAAGGTTTAAAAAGAAATAAAAACTCTCACAAATAAAATTCACTGAGCTGGTTAACTGAAGATGGTAAATAAGCCTGAAACACCCTGTCTTGGCTTCCCTGTATCAAAAATTCCAAAGAATTTTATTTGTGTGGTTTTTTATTCCTTTACATCTTACTAATTATCTCAGAGACGTTAAATTCTCCATTATTTCCACTTTATTTAATGTTTTTTTTTTATAAGTATTTTTGGTAGAAGTTCGAAAGAACCTAAAGATTACTTCTAAAATTTCTTTTTTTATCCTTTTTTTTTAAACTGAAACTCTTGGAAACGATGAAAACGAAAACCTATGTGCTTAACTGGATAGTATCCCTTCTACGAGGATTTCCTCACTTAGGTGACATTAGTACAATATTATAATGGTGTTCGTGGGAGAATCGTTGAGATGGAGAAACAAAGAGTAAAGTTCTGGAACTGAACTGAATTAATTTATCAAACGAAAAACATTGGTAGATAACACACAGTTTGATTTGGTTGGCTAAATAATTAAAAATATGCAGAATGATTAGATAAAAACATAACGAACTTAAATGAAATAACTGATTCAACGGCTGCAACGGAAAAGAATTTAAAAATAAACAGAACATGAGTAGTTAGGAAATAGAAAAAGAATGATTTAAAATAAATAACGGTAAACGATTAAAATGAATAAAATACAGTTAAATAATTTCTACAAAATACAAATAAATGATTTCTAAAAACATTTAAATACAAACTGTTGCAATATTTCGGTTCGGTTTCTTGAGTCTTCGTCAGGAGATGTTAAGCGTTCCGTGAACTTTTCTAATACCTACTGAATAGAAATAGTACGAAGTTTTCTATTTTCAGCAAATAATATAAAAAGAAAGAATTAAATCCACTCCATTTACGTGAATTGTGTCGTTTGGTTCAATTTTAATCTGACGAAACTATGCACAATGACTTAGCTAAGATTTACTATTCATTGTTTAAGATGATGAGACATTAACAGAAATAGGGTAGTTGCGTAGGAAAGTCTTCCGTCATCTGTAGATCGATCTGAGAGCTCTGCAGTCTCTCTCTGTTTTAATTTAATCTTTCAAATCAGATATAGTTCAGGAAATAACGTCGAGGTTGATTCAATTGCTTCCATTTTTCTTTCCCTGATAAGTGAATTAGATCTTCTATCTTCAATTTTTTTTTCAGCTTTGCTTTTTATGTGACTATCACGTGACTGAATTGAATTACGTTCAAGATTTTTGTAACTTGCTTCTGATTTTGTAACGCCATAATAATGGGTATTTGGAAGGAATTGTGGATGCACTGATGGGAAAAAATTGATGTTTGTTTGATCAGACCGGAAGAAACGCCTGTTTGACTTCTCCTGAGGGACTGTCGTAAAGCGAGACGTCGTAAAGCGACTCCTCGATTCTCGTAGGAGCAGTTTGAACATAATATTGGCTAGGATATTAAGAAAATAAGTAATTAAGAGGGAATAACTCAACAGCCATATTGAAAAAAAAAATAGGCTGTTTAACTATGTAGTTATGTATTATAGCCTTAGAAGGAAAGATTATATAGCAAGTAAAGGCTTTTAAATATTTGGGAAGCCTGGTGAAATGAGATGGAAGTTGTACTGAAGAAATAAGAAGTTGAATAGCAATAGGTAAAGGAGCATTTGAAAAGGTAAAATTATTGTTCACAGAACAAAGCATTTCAATAGAATTAAGGAAAAGGTTTGCTAAATGTTTTGTATGGAGTGTGATGTTATATGGTTGTGAATCATGGACTATTAAAAAAGAAGAAAGAGAGATTTCTAGAAAGCTTTGAACTGTGGCTCTGGAGAAGAATGTTAAAAGTGAAATGGTCGGATAGAGTAAAGAATGAGGACGTTTTAACAAGAATAGGTGAAAAAAGGAAATTGTTAGAAACCATACGCAAGAGAAAAACATCTTGGTTAGGACATGTGCTACGAAGAAATTGCCTACAACAAAGAATAATAGAAGGAAAAGTAAAAGGAAAGAGAGGAAGAAGAAGGATTTGAATGCTGAATGATGTTAAAAGGGGAAGAAAGTATGAACAATTGAAGAAAGATGCACAGGATAGAAGAAAATGGAGAGCGTCCAATTGAAACCTGTCGTAAAGACAGTTACACCTAAGAGAGAGAGAGACTTATGTATTGTATGTTCCTTAACCTTTGAACCGTTGTACGGATCTTGTTGAAAATTGATATGCTTATTTAAGTACTGGTGACGATATAACTTTTATATTTAAAATCTATTCCAATTGAGTCCTTGTCAAGAGAAGACGACAAAATTCCCGTAGAAAAACATTGCTATCTAATGAACGGATTTCTATGGACATGTTAAACAGTGGATATAATCCTGTTTACTAAGCCATTAATTTACGCCTGGTTTTTTTTGGTAGATTACATTAATCGACTTTAAACTTTTCAATAAATAATTGAATTTAATTAAAAATAAATAATAATTAAAATAAATAATTGTTTTTCCGGAAATAAAAGTTGTTTCCAGAAATTTCTTATTTTGGTTTTTGTAGATAATGTCTTCTTGTTTTGGATTTTTAGTCTCTTCCAGAATTTGATAATAAAAGTATAAAATTAAACTCGCCACAAATTTTTCTTTGAATGACCGAAATCTACCACTACATTTTCAGCTTCTTTCGATAAAAGGTTTTGTGTTTTCGTGGTCATCGACGTAAATGCTGTCGTTTGATTGTATACTAAATTTGTGAGATCTAATCATTTATAGTCCACTGTATTAGTAAAAAGAGACTTCATAGATTGCTCAGTCTGTGTGTGTATGTATGTGTTTCTCCACCACGCCTAATAACTTTTTATCCACTCCATCAAGGGTGGTGCGAGTGGTGTCCACGCACCAGGAATAGAATCTTATCTTCGAGATCTTATTGTAAACGTTGACAATTTTCTATTAGTAAGGAAAGCAATTCATAGAAAACAATATACAATAAAACCTCGTTAATTCGTCACTCAAGGGACCAAACATTTTTGACGATTTAAGCGGAGTGACGACTTAGGCGGAGTGGGAATTTTTGAAGAAACAAAAAACCACTGAAATACAGTATTTTCATAATTGCTGTAGGAATCGGTGTGAAAAACCGGTGTGAATCGGTGTGAAGATTTTCAGAAATCAATACATGCAAATGAATGAGTGGAAAATAAAAAAAAAAAACAAAAAAAAAAACACTTTTTATAGTTACCACATTTTAATCGTTTTAGCCTAAAAGAAAGGCATTGTCTGTCTTTGAAATGTTCCAGCCAACCATTGCTGCCGCCGATTTTCTTTGAGAATCACGGCAGAAATCGGCACATTTTGCGATCTGGCATGTTTTAGCCATCGAACTAAAACCTCCTCGATCTCGTCAAACTTCGATTTCCTCCTTTTCTTTCTTTTGTCTTTGCAGTCAGCTTCTTTAATTACTTGTTTCAATGAAAGAATATCGTTTAATGTAGTCCTGGGAATATGATGTTCTTTGGCAAAAGCTCATTTTCGAAACACATAACTTTTTATTTTTTAATTTAAATATATCTTTAATTCCTTGAAATCAAGGATAGGAACTTTTTATTCTTAATATGCTTTGTATTTGTGAAAGTAGGTTAAGTTTTTTCAGTAATTTTTTTTTAAATTTTTAATCAGCAATTTTGTTAATTAAAATTCCCAACATAATGGTGGGATATAGTGGGAGGGAGGGTATTTCAAATCCCCTCCTTTGTTTTACCCACTGTTAACTATATAAAAATATAATAATATTTGGTAATATTTTATTGCTTAGTGAAATAATACTATAAAGAAACCCACTTATTAGATAGAGAACTTCATGAAAAAAGGGTTAATAAAAATATTTAATTATGTATACTACATACACTTACATCAAATTATGTAAAAATTAAATAAATAAAACCATAAATTCTTTCTTCTTTTGAAATAATTCACTACATATCCTGTTTTCTTCATCAGGTACATTATGGAGAGAAATTAATAAGTTTCTTCTCCTTAAAATCATAAAAAACATGAAATAAACATCGAATATGATAACAATTGTATGATATCACTGAATAACATGTATACTGCATGTTTCGCAGTAATGTACTTCATTTTCAAGTAAAATAACAAATTAATTAAAAAAATCAAAAAATAATTCGTTTTAAAATGGAACAAGGAAGAGTAAACCTCCGTTATGTAATGTAATGTCTCAATCCAGCTATTAGGGCGCCAATAGGCGTCCACCCCCTTCCATTTTCTTCAGGCGTCCGTTTGACTTGAAATCCACGAAATCGACTTCCTCCCAATAAGACACCCACTCCCTAATTACCCATTGATTTATTTCATGGGCAAATAATTGGAGGTTTTCTGAACACGGTTCGTGACTCTAAAAACGAAAACCAAGATAATAAGAATTAAATAAAAATTCAGCCTATTTTTAGCACGAGAAAAATGCAATATGGCCCTCTTGGAATAATTGTAATTTTCGTTTCGGAATTGTAAAAATTAAGGTTTAAAAAATTACTGTAAAGTTTGGAAAAAATATAGAGTATTTAAGTATGCTGTAAACACAAGGAAGAAATTCTCTAAAATAAGTAGCTGTTTATTTTTTAATGTAAAAATAAATTTTAACAAAAATTATAAAATGTTTGTAAATATAAAAAAAAGCTATAAAATACTTTGACAGTATAAAGATAGTAAAAAAAAATAAATAAATAATAAATATTGACAATTTAATATAAAAAAACAAAACAAAAAAAACCTTAACATATTGGTTGTGTAAAAACAAAAACTGTAAATACATTGACACAATTAAAACTGTAAAAAAAAATTATAAAAAAATTGGCAATGTAAAAAATAAAAAAAGAGGTAACTTATATTGATAATGTAAAAACAAAAATTATAAAATATAATGCTAATATAAAAAATAAAGCTGTAAAATATATTAACAATTCAAAAGCAAAAAAGATGCAGTTTCTATTGGCGATTTAAAACATTTTTTTTTTAAATGTACGGAATATAAAGAAATATATAGATGAAAAGCTTTAAAATATATTGTAGAATTGTATAAAAATCTGTAAAATTTATTGCGAATGTAAAAACAAAAAACAAGTAAAAAAATAAATTGACGATGTAAAAAATAACGAAAAAAGCTGTAAATTATATTATGTAACAAGTAAAGTAAAATAATAATTTAAGTAAATTTAATATTTTTCCTGTAATTGGAAATTCGAGGGAGGTGAAGCAGGTGCCTTCGTTTGTCAATAGATGTGGGCGTAAATCTACATCTATTACAATTCCATTAGGTCTTTAATTATTTACCATAGTTTCATTTTAAGCTATCATCAATGAAATATTGACCCAAACTCCCTTTTTTGAACCTTTGTCCATCGCTAGAGTATTTGAATTAAACTAATCAATATCTAATCGCTTTTACTATTTCTGGATCTGGATAGTATTTGAATTGTTTCATAAACTGTTAAATAGATCTGTAAATTGCGTTTTTAGTGAAGTAATCAATCTAGATACTATTAGTCGGCAATCGACAGAGGCCAAAAGTTGTGCTGGCTTGGCCCTTATATAGGTAGTCCTCGATCTCTCTCCCCCCTCCCCTCCCCCCCAAAAAAAA
>JAFIDM010000006.1:7899979-7916732 GCA_023159025.1 Thereuonema tuberculata | reverse complement strand
TTTTTTGGTCAATATATATATTTTAATTGACCAAAAAAAAAAATCAATAAGTAGTTTTTCAGGATACTACCGATCTGAGCGCCCTCACCAATATAGCGTACGACGCTATATATATATTAAGTTATTAATAATAACTGTTTTCTCCCATCATACTTTCTCAGTCTTTCTCTCCATCTGTCCTTATTTCGTGGGATAGTACAATAGACCTCCAGTCGCAGTGCTTGGCTTCCCTGCCACTCACATTCACTACATAACATAACATAACATAACATCATAACATAACATAACAACATACTAATAACTGTTGTTATTTTAAAATAGTAGTTATTACTTGCTAAGTAACTATAATTCAGTTGTTTTTAAAATGAAATTTTCCATCCCTGAAGATATCTGTATTTACCTACGTAGTAGATCTTTTTACTTGTATAAACAAGAAATGCTGAATTTTATTTCGGGGTACGTCTCGGTGCGAACCGGCTCAACAACAACAAGTTAGGACCTGATAAAAAAAGGTCGTCTTCAGAATTTCGGGAAATTGGGGGGGAAGGCATCGTCATTTTATCCGGCCATCTAACCCCCCCCCCCCAAAAAAAAAATAAAATAAAAAAAAAGAAAATGAAAATAGGACTTATCCTACATATTTTGAGATTTGACGGGAGGACGGGGAAGCTCAACTCTCCTGCTCTCTTCCCTCCAATTTTCACTTGCCTATAATCATTTATTTTTTGGTTAGTATTATTTTATTTTATCGATATTCTTTTTCATAATTTTGCAATTCAAAATTTCATTTACTTTTTTTAATTATTTTGACATTCCCAATACATTATGTATTATACTTTTTTAAACTTTTTTTTAATTTTTAGTATATTTTCAATATATTTTACAGTTTTTTTTTTATTTTTTTTTTATCTTCTTATGATAGTTCTGGGAAAGTAGTAATTACACAAGCGACCTGCAATCATGAGCATATTTAATAAATGAACATATTTAACTGTACATATTTAACAAATACAAAATGTACAGTAAAGAGATTTAGATGCATATTAAAATGCAATTTACTGTACATGTACTCACTTAAAATGTTTAAAACTTAAAATGATGTAAAACGACACCTTGTCCCAATTTTAACGAAACTTCTTATCATTTCCCTCCTTAGAACAAATGTATAGATCATTCAGTAATGTGTAGACCTGAGGATGCATGCCATTGAGAACGGTGTAATGCGATAATTCAAATAATAATGAATTGAGCTATATCAAAATACAAATAAGAGTTAGTAGTACATGATTACCTCTGAGTCCCGGGTTCGGATCTGATGTCGGTTTGGTGATGGTGGACGATCAGCGCTGGGTAGGTTTTATCGGGGTTCTCCCGTTTCCCCTGCGAGCCCACCACCATACTTTCTCAGTCTTTCTCTTATCTGTCCTCATTTCCGTGGGTTTAGCAAATAGATCTACTGGTCGCGGTGCTTGGCTTTCTGCCACCCACATTTACGAAATTCTAATCTAGTAGTACAAGATTAGATTTTGGACTACATTGGACTGTATTGTATTACATAAGGCCCAAGTCAATGAGACATAAGTAACTCGGGAAATAATCAATATCACATGTATTTTTTTAAATATCTTTGTACATATATACATATATTCTCCTCTTATCTTTAATAATAAGATGATTTGAATGCTTATTACAATAACTTGGTCGCGATGTGATATGTCGGCGTTTCCCAAACTTTTGTTATGGAACACTTTACAATTCGTGATATACAGATATTTACGGAATACTTATATTACTTTGCCTCTTCCGCTGTTACGGAATATAACTTAGGATTTGAGTGATGTGCAGAAGGAGAACGTATTCGGTTAGGAAGAGGGCACCACTTATGCTCGGAGTGCAGTCGGTTATGCATCTTCTTACATTTAATCATGTAAAAAAGTAAAATGTAAATCATACTAAAATGCTTCTTACCTTTTTATTTATTCAGATATTACACAAATTAAATACACATTTTCGGAAGGAAAAAACTTCGTCCTTCCTTTTTCAAGTAATCCATTTTTTAAATAATAATAATAGGATAACACAAATTAAGATAAAAACTATTACTATCATCCTATTATACAATTCTGTATTGCCACAACAATGCCACTTGTTAAAGCCACAAAATGATAACTAATAAAAACGGTTTATTTCCTTTGTGTTTTATTCTGATGATAGATATTGTTTTAAGGGTATCTGAAACATGTCAATATTTTTTTAATGTTTTAATTTTTTCATGTATAAAGTATGCGTTATTGGTCTTTAATTATTTGTTTGCATTCTTAGCCGCACGTTAAATTGTTTTAGTAAGGAACTTTAGATTTCTCGATAAATTTTACTAATCTTTCTTTAAACCAAATTTCATCAAAATCCGTCGAATGGAAGTTGAGTTTTCCTTTTAATCACACGATGAATAGAACTTGAATTTAAAAGATGACAAACGCCCGCGGAAACTTAAGTAAAAACTGTTTCTGACCACGGGATCCTCTCTTTCTCTCTCCCTCCTACTTTGAGAGCACTGCTCTATTGTTGTTCTCCGCTAAGATCCCCAAGGCACTTGCGATGGTCAATAGCAGTGACGCTGTTTCGAGCGAGCGTCGTTGATCCCTGGCTTAACGAATGTCACATTACGGGAATATTCAATTCATTTAATGCAAATGACAAAATTTAATTAACACGTGATCGCAGTGGAGTCATCGGGCGGCCAATTGCCGAGTGCCTTCAATCTGCCCTAATCAAAACACAAATTTTGTTGGCTAGAATTAATTGGCCTTATCAGCCGCTTTGGCAAATATGACCCGCTGTGCTGGGGCGTCGTTACGATCCGATATCTGACATATTACATGTCTGACTGAAGCGGACAGCGTTTATTAAACCAAACGTTTAACTAATCCCTCGATTTCCTTCATTTAACTGTTAGCGGAAGGGAAATGATTTACTTTATTTCCATAAAATCAATAGATTTGTGCTAATTTCGGGCTTATTGAAATGAATCCAGTTACGGTTGACGAGTTGTTCCTATAGAGGGCGCACGACGCTATAGCGAATTGACGTCAGTCGTGAAGAAGACGTCACCTGAAAACTATAAAAGGTACTTTAGGAGTAGATAGAATAAAGTCAAAAAATAGGAGATTTTATGACCCTGTGCAAAAACAACTTTTTACATTAGTACTTTAACGCACGACTTAACAGTAGTGGTGTGCGTCGTTTTTACTTTTAGTGTAAATAAACTTAGTATTCTAAAGCAGAAAAGCATTTTTGAACAAAAAGTTCTTATTTTTCTTTTTAACTAAGATTTTAATGCAGTCTCTGAGAAGTGTTTATTGTTTGTTGATTTTTGATAAGATATACTTTTTTGTTTTTTACTGTAGTAGATAGATTCTAATATCTTTTTAGGGGTCATTTATTAATTACGTGAGATCAAAACGGGGAGGAGGGGTCCGGCAAAATCTCACCAAATCTCACCAAGGGGGAGGGGGGGGGGGTCAACGAAAATCTCACGTCAATTTTTTCATTCAGAGAATATACATATTATAATAATTACAACATTTTCTAATATTGACTTTTTGAACTTTTTTGATTTTTTGACTTTTTGAAATCTCACGCGAGGGAAGATAGGGGTCCCACCACATCTCACAAGGGGGAAGGGGGTGTCCAAATTTTTTAAAAAACACCTCACATATTTAATGGACGGCCCCTTAAAAGGAATTACAATTGAATAAAAAAAAAAAGTGGCGCCACCTGGCGACAATATCTTGAAAAAAAACAAAACAAAAACTAGATAAAAGGTTACAGCTTGCCTGTAAAAGATAGGGGACCGCTCTTGCCTTTATGCTTGCTGGATGTCACACTCTGTAGTGGCCAAACAGTTAGCGATATTAGAATGAAACCTTCACCATTGTGTTCAATATCAAAAAGTAGGTGATCACGTCTAAAAAATCAGACCTCTAGGACCACTCCCTGACCGGATGTTGGGGGGGGGGGGAATTCAAAAGTCGGTGCTTCAATACGTTTATCTTTTATCCTATTTCAGCAATCGTTTGTCTGGCGAAAACGTGATCATCACCAATGTGTTCAGAAGGATCGATATTGGGGTACGTCTATCGTCGTTTTCCTCTTTATCGGAAGCGACCACTTTTGACCCCTCAACTTCCGGTTTGGTGTAAGCGTTCATTAGGTTCATCGTAAACGCTGGTTTGATTCACTCTACTTTTGTTTATAAAATTGTGCATATTATGGAGCCGCTTTGCTTTTGACACTGTCTAAAAGCATTAACTATCTTGTTTCATAAAATGTGAGATTCACCCAATCACTAAGTTTGTGTGTTTGTCCATGAGGTTTCTCCCACTCCTCCTTTCCATATTAACATTTGAACAGCTGTATGGGTCTTCTTGAAATTTAGTGTGCATACTTAAGGAACTTTTTGTATTGAAACTCAAGTGGGTCTTGTGGAAAAAAATAATGCAAGAAGGCGACAAAATTATCACAAAAAAACGGCATCTTAGAATAACATTATTTTTATTTTTTTACTTGTTAGCCTTTCCTAGGAAAGCGAGAGATCAACTAGTCTGCTGGTGTGTATCTACCAGTAATTCTTGAATTGCTTTGTTGAAACCTGGTAAATATATTTAAGGATAAGAAACTATCAGAGTTTTAACATTTCAATTTTTTCCTGTGTAAGTCCTTATCGAGAAACTAGTGCGTGAAGGCGACAAAAATTCCCAAAGAAAACGAATTAGAACGGGATTTTCAACGATATCTGCAACAAAGGATATTAATCCGCCCAGTAATCATTTTAATTTCTGCAGAAAAAAATGACTGGATTCAACTAATTTTATGTAAATACTAGACGGCTACCCGTCGCTTCGCCCGGGTAAGCCTCGCATATGTAACGGAAAAAACAAATTACATTAAGTAAAGTATAAAATAAATTAACGTTTAAATTCTAAAGAATACCTAAAATACAATATTGAAATCAATTTGTAACAGTCGGATGTTTGCGCAGTTGAGTTGACCATCAACAATACTCCTGTTGCCTGGCAACGCGCATGCGAACTTCAATTGTTGCGATCAAAATCGAACAAAATCGGTAGTTATTGCGTGTGTCCTGTCCGTCCGTCCGTGTCTGTCACCCCTAACAACTCCCGAACGGAAAGTCGGATCGACAAACGGATTTCACCATCGTGTTCAGAGGCCCAAACAACGTAGAAATAGGGCATTTTCAGGGGCCAACGCCCCCCCCTCCGCCTGTTCGAGATAAGGTTTTCATTGTTCGCATTGTTTTCATTGGATATCCGGTAGTAGCTTAAACGTTAGAAATACAACCATCTCATTTCAGCTCTTAGCTATAGCTTGATACTAAAGGCCTGGAACTCATACGCTGAAGGTTGTCGGTTCGAAACCGTACAACTATTTTTTTTTCACTTAAATCTTTTTTTCTCAATGTCCGCGAAAATGTTTTTTTTCTCCTAAGGTGTTTTTGTTTTTTCATGTAAAAACAATTACATGTGTTATAACATACAGTCTGTTTATGAATGGCAGAGCTACCACTTCGGGACGATTTTACTCCGCTGAGGGGTGATACGCTGAGTTGGATACTTTCCTAAGAAATTCTTTTGGACATTTTCGCTTTTAAGAAAAAAATAACGAGGAGCATTTTTGCAATAGAATTAATTCTTTCCATAATTCTTTCCCGAAAAGCGCAAATAGAACGCAGCTACTAGTAAACTAACACTGATAAAAAGTAAACATCCCCTCTTTATCACCCCTATTTTGAAGAAATCGAAGGAGACCTGACGCATGCGCAAAAGCGTTGAAGGCTCTCGCAAACAAAACGGACAGTATATGATTCAAGATATATACAATTGTTCACACAATAATTTAAAAGATAAAAATACATATTTACAAATAGTGGAGCATTTTCAAACCTTCCAGAGGTTCATCTTCATGAACCTAACTTTTGTTTTTTCACTAACTTTTTTTTTATTTCTCCTTACGTTAATTTACTTCTTTTTATTATTATTATTTTTAAATTATTTTATTATTGTGGGTCGTCCTTAAATTTAGCACAAAATTTTATTCAGCTGTTTTTTTTTTTTATAGTAAGTAAAAAAATTCTGTTTGTATTTAGAAGATATTTATATTACAAACGAACAAATAAGAAAAATAAAAAAATAACTTATGAAAGTCCTTCAAGCCCTTTCAGTAACTTCTTTTTAGGCCGTCTGTTAGCTCAGTTGTAGGTGGCCTGAATGTTAAATGTTGTAGGTGGCCTGGTAGCTCAGTTGATTAGAGCGTCGTGCTAATAACGTGAAGGTGGTGGGTCCGATTCCCTCATGAGCAAATCTTATTCTTCATTTTTTTCTCCCCAAATTAAATCTTTTCACAGTTTCTTAAGTTTTTTTTTTTTTTAAATCATTATTAGGAATTCAGTGTATTAACAATTTTGAGTTAAAAATGACGATTATTCCATATAAATAGGTGTGGGTAAGATAGCATAGGGTCGCAAACATACTCGCGCGAGCATTTTCTAGAGCACCCCGGCGCAGTCTATTGTAAAGTAAAGGTGACTCAGAAGCCGCTGCGAAGCACTGTAATTGGTTTACTAATCGCTATCCCTACCTTGTTAAATTATATGTACTGATATAGTTGGAACAGTTGGAAATTTTCCATCGACTAAACTAAAAATTAATTCCTTATTGCTTATTTAACTTGTTTAATTCCTTGATTATATGGACAAATATTATTTAAATCCAATAACCTAACCGTATGTAAAGACATGTATCTTAATACTAAATAAACATACCAAAACCTCTGTAACATTATGCAGGGATTCCAAATTCCCTGAAAAAACTTTAAAGGTAGGTCAGAAATAGAAAAACAAACCGTATTCATAGTGGAACGTATGTCCACAGACGCACCCGAATATGTTAGAAGGTAAATTAAGGTTCAGAAATATAAGATAATTAGTGTAGGCAACATGTTTATTATCCCTTTGTTTACAGTAAAGTGTTCACAGTGGGTGCTCAAAGTCGAATAATTCAGTTCACACAATCTCAATCGCTGTAAACGCGTAAACGTTTGATGATTAGACACACGACTGTTGGAGAAACGTTCACGATACAATCGTACAATGGCTCGTCCGTTTCCGTTCTCTGCCCCATAGGATAAGTGATACATCCTACTCGTACAAAGTCACTATAGCTCACATTGCCTAACTAATGTGCTGCCAAACAGCGCCCTCTAGCACTTTCGGGTGGCGTTTGCGGACATACGTTCCACTATGAATGCGGTTTGTTTTTGTATTCGTGACCTATCTTTAAAGCATATACAGAGAATTTTGAATCACCCTGTACATTGATATGTTTACTAAATGTGTAGCCTATATACGTATATAGTAATTTATACGTGTATACTCGTATACGTAAGTAAGTGTTAATGCGTATTCTGATATGTTGATCTCTACAAATATTCACATTTTTTTACAGAGAGATATAGAAATACGTAAATAGGGTATATGATTCTTGTGTTATTAGTAAATAATTTCTTTTTTCTTCTTTTAACATTTTTTTCTTTATTCTTTTAATACTTTCTTATTATTTTCTTAAAGAAGAATTTGGAAACACTATATATAAGCATGTCAAAGAAGTATTCAAATCTGAAGAATCTCTGTCTTTATTGGGCACTCTTTGTAAAAAAGTATGTCAATTGCTTGGCTTGAATAGTGCATCATGCAAGAGTGAAAAGCAGCAAGAAAGAAATTTCACATCTCAAACTGTCACTAGGGACAGTCTGGGACGACGATAACAGATTCAGTAGGTGCCTTCATATAAGAATCGCACTCTCGCTCCCGAAAGTGGCACCCCACAAAAGCAAAACACAGTAACAAATACACATTAATAGAAATTAGGTCAAATCCTTGTCATGCGTTCCCCTAGGCTCAAAAGGAATTTGTCTTACGCATAAAACAAAGCTTTTAAATCAATCAGCTTATCTTAATTTTATTTTTACGATTAACAACAAAGAGGTTTTTAACAAAGTCACTCCTCGTCCATCTGAGCTAAATTTGCAGTAAGTTATCTTTAGTTAATGCAGATGAGTATTTCACAAACATATATTTCATTTAAAAAAAAATACAATTTTAAAAGTAGCTTCTCAAACGGGATCTGTATTTGTAGATTTAAGTAAATAAATAAATAAATAAATAAAAACCTACAGCAGAAATCTAATGTTTCAGTTTCTATGGAATTGTGTCAGTGGATCAGAACCATCCAGTGGATCAGAAGTTAATGGGACGCTGATAATCTACATCCTTGGGTGTTATTCCTATTACTGTGGGTGCCTTTACAGAAGAGATTTCTCGGATTAACGAAAGAAACGAGGCCTTTTGCGTCGTCGTTTATTCTTTCATTTCCTCTTAAATACGATATTTAGTATTTTACTTCTTTATTTATTTCGTTAATGTACTTCCTGACTTTTAATAATAAAAGTTTATTATTACTTATTGTTTTTAGGCTTCTGAAAGACGCCTTATATCCTCGGTTTGTCTGTCTGTGGACATTAATCCCACAATGCTTTGCAACGGCTTCTGTTAGCTCAGTTGTAGGTGGCCTCAATATTGAATGTTGTAGGATGCCTGTTAGCTCAGTTGGTTAGAGCATTGTGCTAATAACGCGAAGGTAGTGGGTTCGATCCTCCCTTGGGCCATTCTTATTCTTCAATTTTTTCTCCCCATTTTAAATCTTTTCACAGTTTCTCAGCTTATGACATTATAAGATATTGGTTATGTAACCTTTAGAATTAGGATTTTGATAACTACTTTATATTCTCTGAAATTAGTATCACGTTGTTTAAAGTAGATACTTAGGAAGCGACTGTTTTAGGATTTATTGAATGTTGTAGATGGCCTGTTAGCTCAGTTGGTTAGAGCGTCGTGCTAATAACGCGAAGGTCGTGGATTCGATCCCCTCATGAGTAATTCTTATTCTTCAATTTTTTCTCCCCATTTTAAATCTTTTCACAGTTTCTGAAGTTTTTTTTTTTTTTTTTTTAATCATTATTAGGAATTCAGTGTATTAACAAGGTTTGAGTTAAGAATAACGATTATTCCATGTAAATAGGGGTGGGTAAGATAGTATGGGGTCGCAAAGAGACTCGAGCGCGCATTTTCTAGACCATCCCGGCGTAGTCTGTTCTAAAGTAAAGGTGATGCGAGATTAAACCAGAACGCATACTTGTGTAACAGAGTGGACTGCAAGAGTATAGCTAGGTGTTTTAAAAAAATTTTGTAAAAAGTTTAATAACTGAAAAATGTAAATTTTCATAAATATATACAAAGTACAATCTGGGAAGGTGATCACTACTTCCTAAAACTAATAATATATAACAATGTATTTCTACTATCTAGTTTCTATTCATAGTTTAAGGTTCAACAATGCTTTACTATGATTTCACATTTAGTTCATACATCTCTATACTTTAGTAATTCAAATCACTAGGATACTGAATTAAATTAAATGTTCAATAGTTCTGCTTCTACTAAATTCAGTTTGAAGTTTGTAATTAATAATTAATAAAAGACTTTATCTTAATGAATATAACACAAATCAAATATTACTCTTTGATTTAAATATAAATTATTTTCATTCATAAAGAATTTCTAGTATGGCTTTTCACTAGTATGAATGTAATTAACACTATTCTGAGTATAATATATGTCACTCTAGATTTGAATTCTAAGCATGAACTTTCACTGTATAATTAGTAACAATAAAGAATATTACTGTGTGAGTCTTTACTTTAAATCTTATCTTCAATCGTTAAGAAATAGTTTAAGTCAAACTTACAGTTGATGTCTTCAATAGTAGTACCTACTTGAAGATGAACTGCAACTCTCTTGACACTTACACTATAATCACAATATCGAAGCATTCAGTTTCCGTTTGAAACTTATCAACGTCGTAATGATCCTTTTCACTTTGGTACCATTCTACAATTTCAACCAAGATGATAGCTTCTCACCTTATGTGTATCAATACAAATATGTATTAGTAAATGGTGCTATATTCAAACCGCATTCATCATTAATCCTTTTAATGACGGTTAACTTCGGATCTTATAATCGTACGCCTTCTTCGATATCCTCTAGTGGTATTCGGGTCTTCGAAATATCCCGCTCTTTAAGTAAATCGGAACTTCTTCTTTCTTCGTCCATTGAAATAAACTATTAGTACTTGATTAACTATATCTATTAATCTCTTTCAGAGTCTTAGAATTTACTGTAATGGATAATAGAATTCAAATGAATTGAATATCTAATTAATCTTCGGAAATATCAACTTCCTCTTCGTCGGCTTAATAACGAATCTACTGTAGTAAATTCTTCTGACTATTTAAGATTCTTCTAATCTATTAACTTCAGTTCCGTTATCCTTAACTTATGCAAATAAACTTCGTCTACTTCTAATTCATCAATATTAGTAATTCAAGGGTAAGTCCCTTTCTATTAACTTCCATTTCAGGTTTTCTAGTAACGCTCATTTTAGACTTCTGCTTCCCTTGAGTAATTAATGTACTCGTCTTAATGGAATAGCCTTAACATAAAATTAATTACCGCATTTGCGTTTACTTCAATTTCATCGTAGCTGTTACAAGATTTTACTGTTCAGTTGAATTATTCATAATAATAATCTAAAGATTATAATACTTATCGTCAACTTCTATTGTGGTAGACGCAAGTTATTCGACTGCGTTACATCAGGGAAATAGAACCATTTCTACCTTCTCCCTTCAGAGACAATTCGAGTCTCCCGCAGGTTTCTCGGAGCACACACGATTGGAGGATCTCCACCTCCTTAGAGCTCCAAGCTTCGACTGTCATTACTCTCGACTCAGGCATAACTTCAGTTGTCACAAGTCAAGTATTCACTACGTCATTACAAATTTACATATTCAAAATTTGTATCACCTGAGCTTTGCTCATTATTTTAATTAAAATAAAATAAATTTATTTTCAAGCAATATTAAAATGTTTCTTTCTATTTTTTTTTTCTTTAAAACTTCAACTTCGTAGAAATAAATTTCACAGGGGTTTTAAATAATACTATATCACCAACAAAAGGTGACACAGAAGCCCTTACGAAGCATTGTGATTGGTTTACTAATCGCTATGCTACCGTGTATTATATTAGATTTTAGGTTTTTCACTGAATACAGACAGATTGGTATGAAAATGGACACTATTTAACGCTATCGCTCCTATTCATTTTATCTATACATTATTACCAGTGTATTTTTATTGTCATATTCAGACGTTGGAAGTGGCCGCCATCAGCCTCAATACATTTCTCCGCTCGCCGCATCATTTTCAGGGATACACTACTAGGCCGACGAACACTAAATAACACTCATCATACATGCGCGACTATGGCGAACAATATCCGGAGCGGATATCACGACATGCGCATGATCATTAGCGTTGAATACTATCTATAGCGAATATACAATATACCGGATGATTCATAAAGTACTGGAAAGTACTGGTCGTTTTCACCGCCCCATATCTTTTAAACTACTGCTCATAAAAATCTGAAACTTTTTATATAAAATCGTCAAACATATAAGAGTTCTTAGACAAGGAAATTAACGTGCGTTAGTACATTTTTACAGTAAAATAAACCAAAGAACGCACATAACTAAACAAAACAAAACACAAATTCACTGAGCTATTTTTGATATTAGTGCTGGAAATGGAGGACAGCGCTGTTTCGAGGCTTTTTGGCCTCTCATCAGCTCCACCTATCCAGCATACCTAAGCTCAGTGAAATGGGACGAATAGACAAAACGGACAAACATACAAATCAATGACCCCTGAATTCAACTCACCCCTTTTTATTCTTGATTTTATTTTGATGTCTTTTTAATTCAGGGGTCATTGTTTTGTATGTTTGTCCGTTTTGTCTATTCGTCCCATTTCACTGAGCTTAGGTATGCTGGATAGGTGGAGCTGATGAGAGGCCAAAAAGCCTCGAAACAGCGCTGTCCTCCATTTCCAGCACTAATATCAAAAATAGCTCAGTGAATTTGTGTTTTGTTTTGTTTAGTTATGTGCGTTCTTTGGTTTATTTTACTGTAAATATAAGAGTTCTATTTTCATATTATTATTTATTCATTATTATTGAAATTCATTTTATTTGCGTTCAAACACCCCCAATATATCGAAATTATTATCCAAAAAAATTATTCGACTGTCTCCCAAAAAATTCATTTTTTACAGGGGTGGTTCGATCTCCTCATGGGCAATTCTTATTCTTTATTTATTTTCTCCCCATTTTAAATCTTTTCACAGTTTCTTAACTTTAGTTTTTTTAAAATCGTTATTAGGAATTCAGTGTATTTAACAAGGTTTGAGTTAAGAATGACGATTATTCCATATAAGTAGGTGGGTAAGATAGCATGGGCTCGCAAACAGACTCGCGCGAGCATTTTGTATCCACCCCGGCGCAGTCTATTCTAAAGTAAAGGTGACTCAGAAGCCGTTGCGAAGCACTGTGATTGGTTTACTAATCATTATCCCTACTTTGTTTTATATGAAGAAATAAAGTTTATTTCTCACTTTTTTTTCCGTTACATTGTTTTGAGTTTTACACTATTGGTTTTTCTTCGCTTTTCGGTAAGTAAGAAAGGGCGGGGGGGCGATATCTTCGATCAAAAAGATAGAAAAAGATACAAGCAAAAAAAAAAAGTTAAAAAAACTTGAATAAATTAATTATGAATCAACAACATTAATTTGAATTAAAGTAATATATTTTCAATAATACCATTAATACTAATCAATAATTAATTAATACAATTATTTATGTAATGTGTTTACAAAAAATTAAGGGATTATGTCCCCTCCAATCACGACAATGTCGCGATATGCATAAATAAGCATATTTAAAGTAGATACATAATATCTAAATACGATTGAGAAAATTTACATATTTATTTATAATAATACTTATTGTAAGTATAAATTATTATTATTATTATTATTAATAATAATATAGGCATTTGGAAAATTTAAAAAAATTACAACTTATAGTCTTAAAGTTGATATTTTCTAAAAACATATGGAATAATATTAATAAAAGGAAACAAATTTTACTAAAATATAATATATTATATCCTAAACAAAAATTTAAATATAATATAATAATAAATAATTTTTATAGTGTAATTAAATTAAAAGATGAAAGTATAAAAGAAAATTATAATTTGAGAAATAAAAATAGAATAAAACTTGATTATCCTTATATCTCCAATGAATATGGTATAAGAAATTTAAATTATATAACTGAGAAAACCTTTAATGATATAAATTGGAATATATTTAAAGATTATAAAAGAATTTCACTTGTTAAAAATGAGGTAAAAAATTGGATATTGGATAATATTGATTAATAATAATATAAATTTTACGTTTGGGCTAATATAATGTTTCAATATGTTTGAGGATGACAAGTTGATTTTGAAATTATTTTGTAAAATTTATTTAAATGTAATTTTTATTATAATTATTATGTATTATAATAAAATAATAGCACCTGTTGATAGAAATTTGAATACCTAACGGGACTGAATTGTATAAATTTAATAAATGAATAAATAAATAAATAAATTATTATTATGTAAAAGATTCAAACCTTAGGTTTCCCCAGCAAAGACAATATGGCGGGTCAATTATTTATTATTATTATTATTTATATAATAAATCAATACTTTACGTATGTACTATCAGTTATTTATAATTATTAAATTAATATTACCCTACATTCATCTTATTTCGTTATAACCTTACATGTAACGGAATTTTTTGTTTTAAAGAAATTGTGAAAATCACACACACACACACATACACACACACACACACACAAAGGAAATTATATATTTAATTTAATTTATAATATCTATTGAATATAAACACAGATGTTTTCCATTTCCTGAGAAAAAAAAAGTTAATTCGGTGCATTATTTCCTCAATCTGCTTAAATCTAGTTTTAAACATTATCAAAGCAGGAAGAATTAATTGCTTACTAAAAGTTTTAACATCTGTTGTTTAGATGTTGTACGTCTAAATGTCAATTGTTTGTCAGTTTGATCTGTTGAATTGTCCAGAGATCCAGTAGAAAAATTAAAAATCAAATATAAAAGCGGAGATCGTCCACTCTCCGTAAATGGCAATGCCAAGTTTTAAGGAGACTCGCCTAGTACCTCAACACGCAGACTTCATAAATCCTAAGACCCAGGTTAAGGAAAATGTAGATAATTTCCCTCATAATACTGTCAGTTTATATATTATTTATATTGAAAAGCTGGCAATATTTTAAGAAACGCTGAAATAATTAGTTTCTTTTCGTGGAAGATGTTAATTTAAACTTTAATTTTTAATAGCGATATACCAGAGGTAGCTAATGTAAGAGCCACTTACGATTAATTTGAAATGTTTGACATCCGCAAGACAGGCATGTTTGTATTGTTCTAAGCACAGTTGCTGCAAAAGTTTTATGTAAATACTAGCAGGAAATACTCCGGAAGCATTGCATTAGTTATTCGAAAAACCAAATTACATCAAGTAAAGTAAAAACTGAAACGAAGAACTGAAACCTAAATTTAGGTTTTAATTTTTAAACAATACAGGCAGTACAATATTGAAATCCAACATATTAATTAACCATGTAGTATATTTATTCAGATCTGTGGCGCGATTTAAAACGGCTAAGGCGCCATCTATCGTCAGTCTTGGGAATGTTTTAATGCACTCATGACAACTGCGCTAGTGTCATCTATGGACAGTTTTGGGAAGTTTTTCATTTTGATCAGTTTGGGGACATTTTTCATTCATCCCACGGGAACTACTTGATCGATCGGGATTAAAAAAAGTAAATGTCCTACTCCGTGTCCTAGACTATCTGCATACAAAATTTCATTCCTACCCGTTGCGCCGTTTGATTGAATGACAATGGCTCCTTCGTCTTGTAGTTAGGCTATTTCCCTGTTTCAAAAAATATCGCAGGTTTTCTCAGATCTGCTTATCTAGATTGTATCTGATACAAGTGTTCACAAAACATATAACGGGATTTCTATTATGGGCTTTAGATGATGGAGAAGATTCAGACTGCTTCGTTGTCGTAGTATGTAGCTTGAACTTCTGACGAGCATGTAATGGAAAACAGAATTCTTCCTATAGGATTGCGTTTCTCATAATGTAAAAATCCAAGTTGTATAAAAATACATAAAGAATACAGTACAGATACACAGTAAAATATGTGCAGTATTAAACCATCATTTATTCAAATGACGACCTTCAGAGGGAGGGTTACTGTTCCTGCGATTATCAGTCAAGAGGTAATCGTGCGAACTTCCTCCTCTAACAAAACAAAACGAAATGCAGCCTAACGATTACTCGCCTTCACTATTGAGTAAGAAATCTCGTATTTATTTGACAGAGGGCTGCGTGGACTCTAGGACCTTTGGAAGGGAAATAAGTAGAAAAAAAAATTCCCAGAAAACAGCGAGGATTGATCTCGGCTCCTTTGGATGTAAAAAGGACATGTCGTGCAAGAGTATTAGTTGACGAATTCTTTATTTCTGCATCTGAAATATTCTGATACATTTTCTTCCCTCTTAAAAAAAAAAATAAAAAAATAAAAATGGGAGCATTACGTACGTAGGCTGTAGTGATTCCCTTCCAATAATATCGAAGAGGATGTCGTATTATTTTTCATAGTAATAAATGAATGTTTCCTTTTTTTATAATCGCTTTTTTTTTTAAAAGGATTAAAATCAAAACCAAAAAACAAGATTAGAACAAAAAAAAAGTTTTAAAAGGGTTAAAACAAAAAACAAAAAAATTAAAAAATTTAAAAAGATTTTGAAAAAAAAAATAATAATGTTTTAAAAGGACTAACAAACAAAGAAGTTTTAAAAAATATGGAATAATTTTTTTTTATTTACTTTGTTACTTCCTTTAAGTAACTTCCTTACAGTTCTGATCAAAAGAATGTAATGATTGTCTTCATTAAAATACTATTTCATAAAATTTTTTTCAATACTTTCTTTACATTTTTTTTTAATTCGTGAAAACGACAAAAGCAAGAAAACCTAACAAGTTCATATTCATATTCATGTTCATTGTAAGTTCATATTCTCTTTAAGAATTGAATAAACACAGTACAAATTTTTCATTTTTTTGAAAAAAAAATCGTTTTATTTACTTTAATTTGTCTAAATTTGTTTAAAAATCCGTCTAAAATACTTTTAATCGCATCAAAGCACCCGAAATAGCGAAAAGGATTTAATATTCATTGTTTGATGACCGGCTAAACTATTCAAGTTTAGTAGCTGAAGCTTGGTCAAACTGAAGAAAAAAAAAACCAAGATCCGTCTTAAACATATTGCACCAACAACGTCATGGGATGATAGCGGTTCAAAAGTATCGTCAAGCTTGGGATTCGACTGTTTATCGCGCTGATCTGTAATGAAGCATATAGTTACTTAATTATCCTACATCGGGTAATTAAGTCATTGTAGCATTGACATCGGCCGATGTGTACGAGTTAAGAAAAAACAACAACGGAAAAATTTATTCTCAAGTAATACACAGGTGTCCACCCTCCTAGACCTTATGGCTCACCCCCTCAAAGACCCCCCCCCCAAATTTTAATGACAACCAAAA
>JAFIDM010000006.1:7785464-7851655 GCA_023159025.1 Thereuonema tuberculata | reverse complement strand
AAAAAAAAAACCCAGGAAAGTTGCAATAACTCAAAAAATGCGTGAATTAATTTGTATGAAAGTTTGTAGTATATTTTACCAATAATCCAAAAACATATTGTATAATTTCCTGCAACAGTGAATTACCTAAAGAACCAGGTCAAACCGAAGGTGTTCAAATTAAATAGATGAAGTGCATCAAAATGGGTTGTAATCATCTCTTTAACAGCACAACAGACCTCAATGTGATGTATCTTACTGTTGATGATATTGTCTAAGAGCTCAGTAGTTAGCAATGACCACTGTTCTTTTAAAGCTCTTCTGAGTCCCTACAGGTCTGGGAAAGGAGTTTGAGGGCAGCAGTGCATCTCCCGAGAGCATCCCAGACATGCTAAATAAGATTAATGTCGGGAGACTTTGCTGGCCAGTCCATACAAACAACGGTCTTCTCCTGAAGATTTTGATCTACCAGTGTAGCTGAGTGTGGACGTGCATTATCGGTTATGTTGGCAAGCTGCTACTTAGACCTACCTAAAGTTGTTTGTGTGCTAGGTCGTCTCCAAGTTCTTTGTCAGATTGATTGATCTGGAATACTCTTCACCTTGATTAAATCCTTATTAACTTATCAGTAAACTCCCGATTATTCACAGACCTCTCCTGTTTCCATTTTTTTTTACTGTACAATAAATTACGGAATACATTTTTATACATATTGAGAAGGAATGCATGAGTCATGATCGGCAGTGCAGCATCCACATTTAGTGACGTCCAAGTAGGGGGTTTTCGTGTTTTGACACAAAAAAACAAAAACCGATTTATTTATTTTTGTTAAAAAGTAAGAAAATAGAGTAAAATAAAATAATTGTTTATAATGTATGTACTGCCATTTTAATGTAAATAAAACATGTTAAAAGCATTTTTGTGTTGATTTTCGTCGTTTTTCATACTATTTCGGATTATCTGCAGAATTCGCTTATCCGTGGTTGCCGCGCCACCCAATTCCGCAGATAATCGGGAGTTTACTATACTTCCAAATTTTCCTTCTAGTCCTTTATTAGCTTCAGAAGGTTCATGTGGTTCATTGCAACTTATTACTGTTGTAGCTATCAGTGATCATAACTCTTTAAAGCTTTGTAAGCTCCTTCCCACAACCCATACAGCTGTCATTGATATCTCTGGGATTTCTTGTACTCTTTTAGATCTGTTTCTTATTTGCATACTTTCTGATTAGTTCTGAACTGTGGAGAACCAAGGAAAATATAAAAGTTGAAATGAAATTGTTGAAATCCTGTCGGCCATGGTCTATACACAGATTTGAATAATATCTCAAGCTAAAATTAGCAGTTTTCAAAGAAATTAAATCATTATAATTTTAATTTTCAGGCAGGTGCTTCGATTGACAGTCTTGACGATAACCTGAGAACCCCACTTATGGCTGCAGTGGAAAACAAACAGTTGTGTGTTGTTCATTACCTAATTCGTGCTGGTGCCCACCTAGAAGCAAGGGTAAGAAAATTTCAAATCCTACTTATGTTGTGCTTTCTTTTTAACATTCCCTTATCATCTGAAAGAAGATGCAAAGGATTAGACTAACAGCTTAACAAACTTTTGAATACGTATATATATAATCTAGTTAATAATTCTAATTGTTAAGAAATATATAATCTATTGAAATATGTATTCTAAGAGTAGATTTTTTTTCCATTTTTTTTTTTTTCATGTTTCATGTATTTGTTGCTCAAATTGTATGTACATTGTATTGGAAAAAGACACTCAATCAGCATACAGATGCATGTTTCCTAAATATACTTATAATGCAAGTGTAGCCTTCTTCTTTGAATAACACGGTTCTTTTAAATTATTATCTTTGTCAGTTGTTTTACTTTGTTTCTCTAAATCTTTTTTGTAAAGCTGAAATTCGAAAGCATCTTGAAAAATCAAAAGACAGACTATTCTAGAATAAAATTTGTATCTTTAGGAGAAAAAAAAACCAACCTTTCATCTTGTAGCATTTCTCTCTACATCTCACTTGGCAGAATGACAAATTCATCATTTTGCCTTTCTACATCATTCTTCACTAAAATATCAGAATTTTATAGTTTTTTTTTTTCCCCCATTAACTACTTTTTAGTTTCGGTGTTATTTGAATTGTATGCATCTGTTTTGTATATCTTAGTTGATTGATTTTCGTTTAACATAAGTATGCAGTTGTTTGTGATTTCAGTGTCGCAAGCAAAACGAGCAGTATTACAAAGCAGGATATTTGCTGAGAAGTGAAAACAATACAAACCAGTATTTGGATATCGACAAAGAAGAGAAAATGCATACGACCATGTTTGGACATTGACAAAATGGTGGCTTAGAAAGCTATGAATAGTTTTCTTTGCACAACAAAGAATAAGTAGCTTTATTTCAGCCAAATATCCAGAAGATATATTACTTAAAGTTTTTGTGCCTTGACACGACTTCATACTTGATGCACTGTTCACTTCAGTATTGATATCTTGGTATTTTAGTGTCTTGCGTTGCCATTTTGCTTACTGCAATTTAAGCAGTGAAAGGTACTAAGGATGATGCTGCAAACAGTAGATCGTTTCCTGCTTATATTGTGGATATCTTGCACTCACAGCTCTTATGTGGAAAAGCCCTTTGAAATCTTAGCACCGTTAAATTGTTAGTGACTCATTAATCATATTGCTTATAAAAGAACACTTTTTTTTTTTTTTTTAAATCTCAGTAATAACTCTTAGTTTTCATATATATATGAAAACTAACATGAATTAGAAGATACATTGAAGCTCGGTTATAACGCAGTCGTTTATATCGCGAATTCGGATATAATGCAATTTGGACCCCTTCTATTTTGGAAAAGGTGTATAATTGTAAAATTGCAAAATTTACCGTTTTTTCGCCTAAAATCAAATCAAAGGTGTAAATTAATATGCTTGTTTCCTTATTATTTACATTAATTGAGACTCTATACCCACCCTAATGTCACGAAAATGCATCAAATACGATATATTTTTTAAAAAAATACCAGAATCGCGGACTTTTTCGTTTAACCAAAATGAATATCGAGACCTATTTTTCTGCCAATGACAACCAGTAAAGAGGCCCATGTAATCTAATAGGCGTACGAATACCTAGTTTCGATCCACGTGACTCGTCGTTTGTACAAGATGCCAAGATGGCGGCGCCAAATCGATTTTGGCTAATATAAACCATCAAAGTGTTGAAAAGGCAGTGATTTATGTATTTATATATATAAAATTCTCTCACATAGCTCTGAATGATGTAGGTAATCATGAAGTGACCATTTTAAATCGATTTGGAATCGTGTGGGCGATAATAGGGTGCGATATATGACATTTGATGTCGCATAGCTCTGAATGATATAGGTAATCATGAAGTGACCATTTTAAATCGATTTGGAATAATGTGGGCGATAATAGGGTGCGATATATGACATTTGATGTCGCGAAATAATGAAAGTTCAGTTATATCGCAGTTATATCGCGATCGTCGAGATCTTGGATCCGAAAGATCGCGTTATAACTGAGCTTCTGTGTAGTTTGTCAAGAGAGGAGATCTGATCCATCACGTCTCTCCGTTGTCCCACCCATTTTTCAGAGAAACGAGAATTGAAGTAATCTTGCATTTCTGTCTAGTAATGTAGTGGTATCCAAGTTACGACAAGACTAGTAATCACTTCGAACATCTGCTGGTCAAACGACTGCCAAGATCATTCCCGGTCGTTTGAATCTTGTTCATTTCCTTGATCTTATATCTCAAACTATTTGAATATTTTGGATTCTCAACACCTTTAGGATCATATTCTCCATTTTCCAATAATGCTTGAAAATTCGTTTGTATTCCTCGAACATCAAACAATACTTTAAAAAAATAATAATAATAAATATCATTTGTGAAAATTAACATAAGTTATCGTATTTTGCCATTATTGTTACATACTATAACAGCCTTCAGAAATATTTCTTAGAATTAATATAGTGACTTTTCTTGTTTTTTTAAGTCTTTACGATTGTATATTATTATGTATGTGGATATATAGGTGTGTCCTCTTCGAGTCACTGCTGGCTCAGGGGCTGTGCTGAAAGTACAGGCTCCAACATTTCTTTAACCATCGGGGACCAGTTGAGAATGGGTGGCCAGCCTGAAGCTTGCCTGACATGGGCATGTAACATTATATAGAGAATGTTTCAGAAATGGTAGACAAAGCGAAGAGATACAGGTTGCAAAGATCATTTTGAGTCGAAAATGTTCTATATTTTGTTGTGTATGGGCAGTAGTTTTAGAGTTCGGAAATGAATGCTTTGGGAGTGGCCCCTAATCAAAGAAAGCTCAGTTCACATTAGGAAGTGTAAGTAAATAAGGTAAACGTTTATTACAAAAAGCATCCGGATAACAAATGTCATGACTGAACACAGGTATGATTAAAGAAAATGCTAAAAAAAAATGGCCAGAACTGAGCTTTCTTTGATTAGGGACCATTCCCAAAGCATTCATTTTCTAACTAAAACTAAGGCCCGTACAATAAAATGTCATAGAACATTTTCGACTCAAAATGACCTTTGGAACCCATACCTCTTCACTTTATCTAGTATTTCCAAAACACCCTGTATATACAATCTTAACCACAGCACTAGTAGGAGTGAGAGATTGATTGTGAGTTAATGACGTATCATTCTGCTAGAACTTTAATATCTCAAAAGTAAAACTGCACTCACACATGAAATTTTATTTCATAGAAAGCTATTTTGTTGTCTCCAAAGTCAAACAATTTCAAGTAAATGGTTTTTATAGTTTCAAGTTCCATTTAAAATTAAACAGTCTTATTAGATTTAATGTCGTTTCACCGATTTATGAGAGATTTGCAGTTTAAAGTTCTTTGTATTCTTAGTAGTAGTTGGCCTAAAAATCCTTAAAATATTATCTTAATGTAATATATATTAGAGATGTTACAGATAGTAACTATGTCTAGTGGCTAATTTTAAGCGTTAGGATTAGGGCTAGAATCTGCTGTAAAAAATATAATATTAAAATCTTGATATTAAGAATATTAGAAAGGGCTGTTAATTCTCAGTGAACAGAGGTGTTCAGCAACTCTGGTAGTCAAGATCTGAGTCTGTATGTAAGGCAGAAACAGACTTATCTACTAATTACAATGTTTCAATTAGTAGATAAATCTGTTTATGCCCCTTACATACAGACACTTGTCTTGAATGGCTAAGCAGAGATATGATTAAAATACAGGATCAACTTTATACCAGTCGACAAACTTACTTATGTAATTTTTTGAGGAGAGATTGCATGGACAAATGATGCTGTATGTGTTAAATACAGCACATTTATCTAACTATTCGTAATAACTTTGAAAGGAGCTTTGGTTAGTTAGAAAGGACGCTTACAGTACATCTTTAATGCAGATGTATGTCTGTTTTATGTTTTTTGTTTTTTCTTTAGTTAGCTTTTAAAATTCTTGTATCTCCCTAGCATATTTTTTTCACAGTTCCTAAATTGATGTTATTTTTTTTTTTATCCAGCTTGAACATTGTTGCCCATTTCACATTAGTTTTTAGTTATGGATTATTTTTTTACTCTTTTGCTTACAGTGCTTAAGGACAGTATTCTTTCCCTCAGGACGCAAAAAAAGAGGAAAAATAATCAATTTTTCAAATTTTTCGACTATGACGTATATATCACGCCTTTCCTCTCCTCTCCAGTTTGTTGTGTAATAAGCTACAACCGGCCTCTATAGACACAATATATACTGAGTCTATAAGCAACAGACGTCCTGAAGAGATTAATCTGAATTGTCCACCATGGTATTAAATATTACCTTTAAATGTTTTCAAACATGTATTTCTTCTAAATGTAGCAGAGGGATTACATTTAGAAAGTTAAAACAAATTGCTGCAAATAAAAAATATTTTAAAAAGAAGAAAGGAGGCGTTTCTAATGTCCTGAGTTGGTACTATGTGGTAATTAGAAAGTAGAGGTGAGGAAAATGAGATATTTTGGAATTTATTGATCTATTCTTAAGTCTTACAGATCTGAGTGAGATCCCATGTGAAAGATGCTGATTGTATGAGCATTTTCAACACTAGTTGGTTGCTTTGCGTGTCATTGCAAACACCTTTGGATGCTTAAGCAATTCTAGGTTTATCTACACAGACAATTGTCAGTGTTAGAAACACTCTGGCCTTGAGGGTGCAGTTTCTTAATTTTACTTCGATAAGAATGTCTTGAGGCTAAAGGCCCGGTAGCAGAAATCGTGCAGCACTGCAGCGAGTGCTGCAGATTTATCTTGAAGGTTGCAGATTAATTTATCAACTTATAAAGACTAAAAAAAAAAAAAAAATTCGTACAGAAAACGGAAAAAAATGCGACCGAGGGAGAAAAAAATCTCCAATTTTCAGATGATTGTATTTCTCTTTTCTTTTCAAATATTTGAGCATTCTATTTTCTCTAAGAGATGGTGCATTCCCGGGAACTTCCGGAATGTTGGTTAGTTCGGGGGCAGGCACTAGACCCTGCACATGCATGCACTAATCTCAGCGGTGAAATGGCTTTGCAGACCGAAAAAGTATCTTGTTTTTATTGTAATGAATCTATGTTGCTGAAAAATTTAAAAACACATTGTCAGTGGTTTCATCGTGGTTCAGAAGTAAAATATAAAACAATTTCAAATAAAAATATAATAGATTTATTTCAAAACCTGGCAAATTCTGATTCGGATGCACAGCAAGTAGAGGTTTCTGACGTGTGTGATAAACAAAAGATTCCTGATGAACAGCTGGTTCTGAATGATAAAACTATACAAAAAATTTCGTCTAAGAGAGAGACTGAAGAAACTGAATTTGGAAATCCAAGAAAAAAAGCAAAAATAATTGAAATGTCTGATAGTGACGTAAATAATGGATTTCTTGAACGGATTTTTAAGATTATAAAAAGTAAGTTTTTTAGTTTATTTGCAGATGAATTTTGGGAGTTGCAGATAAATTTTGGCTTCTGAAACTGGTGCTGCAGATTGATACAGAAAATTCTGCTACCGGGGCTAAAGGAATCTGGTGTTGCTAATGCTCGTGTATCCTGATGTCGCTTTGCTAACTTTGTGTTGTGCAAATGGCAAATTTTTGGAGCATTGGCCAGCTTTGGTAATGCTGCTTGTGCAGACCAACCCTGAGGTTTAGCACCAGGATGATTGTTGTTTTGCTAGATTGAGCTACTTTTGTTGGAATTTGAGAGCCTGAAAATACAAATTCTTGCCAATATTTCTTTGTTTTGTTAGAGGAGAAAATACATCTGGCATTAAATTGGAATTCGTTACATTTGGCTTAAAAGGAAAAAAAAGAAATAATCCAGTGTTTCAACTACAACTATCAACCTTGATTATTTTTTATTGTCAAGAAATTCTAGTGCTTTTAAGATTGTCTGAAGAACTAAATAAAAGTTTGGAGTTATTTTCTCAGGGTGAAGACGGCATGACGGTGCTACATCTGGCTGCCAAGTCGGGCAATTTGGAAGCTTGTCAGATAATCATAGACACAGGAAAAATTAATATAAATATTCAGGTAAGTAGGTGTTTTCTTCGTGTTATTATCCATTGACTTAAAAAGTTATGGAAGCATTTTGGAAAAGAAAAAAAAAAAAGCCTGTATTGCTCTAATATTATTCTCCACATCAGGATGTGGAGAAATGTTGCTCTTAGATTAAGATGAAATTGTGACTATTTGTAACAATAATGGCTTATTGGTCTGAAATGATCAGTTTTTATCTTTTTCTTTTTTTATTTATTAAGTTGTTTTTCATATTTTAATTTACTATAGATGTTTCCCGACTTACATATTCACGACCTATGTAGATCCAGAGTTATGTAAAGAAAGCCTGTAGAAATTAAAATTTAGAGTTGCCCAAACTTTACTCAAAGAATTAACATAAAACGTTTGAGGCATGCGATTTGTGTGCACTGAATCGTGCACTCTTGGCACGCAGCATCTGACCAGTTAGCACTTGTATATTCTTTTGTAAAGACACAATTTCTGTGCTAAGTATTTTAACTTTTTCAATTATCTCTTTATCAGTAATTAAAGTTAAAGCAGTTTCACTACAGGCCAAGTTGACCCTTGGGGTCGCGAAGGTCAGGGCTCCCAGCTTTTCTTGACCAACTGGATGAAGTTGAGGTCGGATGTCAGCCCAACGCCCAACCGCCTTTAACTACCGGAAAAGAAACCCGGTATCCATGTTACAGAGGGCAGGGTAGACCCTAGGACCCATTTTGGAGGAGAAAGGAGCGCGGGAAAATCTCCGCCGAGGCCGAGAATCGAACCCGCCACCTCCAACCCGCAGCCGAGCGCCCTGGCCACACGGTTAACGGGTTCATTTATCAGTAATTAAACACCATAATAAAAGCATCCAAGTTGTGAAGATGGTGATTTTTACTCAAAACAGCTTTTACAAATTTGTTTTATTACCTATATATTTTTTATTTGAAAAGCTATGTCAGAGGCAGTGCTCTGACTTATTTAAAATCGACTTACGTAGGGGGTCTGCAGAATGGAAGCCTTATGGACAGTCGGGGAGTGTCTATATTTTTAAAACTGAATCTTTCAAAGTTTTGTATGCATGTTGGTATTCCTTTCACTTTGGGCCAATTTTTAATCTCATTATTAAATTAACAATAATACATTTGTTTTATGTAATTATACAATTGGCATTGTGAAATGAGTTTTTTTAAACTGAAGCAACGTACAGAATATTTGTTTTACATATCGAAGCATTGGTTTGGTATAAGCATAAAAGAAGGGAAAAAAATACTGTAAATTTTCAAACATGTAAAAAACACACACATTCTTTTGCTTTACAACAATATTTCGTTTCTTTCGCAGGAAACTTCTTCAGGTTGAATATTGACGACAAAAAAATACTTTTCTTCTTCCTCTACATAAAATTCGTTAATTATCTATTTCAAAATCTTTTTTGCAATCAACATTTCAATGTAACAATTTATAATTACTAAATTAACTATTTACAAATCTTACTGTATTATTTTAGACTTAAACAACTTTATAATAATGAATAAAAAATAAAAGAAAGATTTTTATAATATTGATAAATTAGTAAATTTGTTACATGCACAGATACAGTATATTGCTTGTACATGCTAATGGGGTAAATTAGAGGAGTTAATAAAACAAACTTATATAAACATTATAAAAATTTAATAAAAAAAAAAAAATAAAAAAAAATTTTAGTCCTAATTTAAAAAATAAAATTAATCTTAAAACTGTCTTCTTATCTGCTGAATCATAAAGATATGTCTTCTTTTCTGTTCTTAATCTTTTGCAACTATTTATCCCATACCTTTCTTTGAATAAGCTGTCCTTAAATCTTGAAATGCCGTCTATAATTTCATTTTTTAAATTAGGACTAAACATTTTAAAAGAAGATATAAATTTCAATAATCTAAAGACATTTATTTGAACAATTACAGCATGATACGTGAACATTATTATATTTTCATGTTTTTGTTTATTATCATTTAACGTTTTTCAGAATTTATTTATTGTTTCACGACTTCCCAATTCTTGATTGTGTTTTATTATGTAGATGTTTGGGAAGGAGGGAGGTGTTCCCTTTTCCCATAAGATGTAAACAGGCTTTGAAAAAGATAGAGCCGTTAAGGCTTAACGAAATATTGCCAAGGAGATGTAAGAGTGTAGTTATTAAAGTTTTATAATGTTTTTTAGAGGAGTTAATTTTTATTCATTGTTATTCAGTTATTTAAACTCTAAATAATAAGAGTAAGATTTGTAAATAGTTAATTTAGTATTTATAAATTGTTACATTGGCACAGAAGTGTAGATTGTAAAAAAGATTTAGGATTGTTAAGATTTAGCAATTCGTAGATTTTCCTCTACGAATCCTGTAGAGGAAGAAGAAAAGTATTTTTTTGTCGTCATTATTCAACCTGAAGAAGTTTCCTACGAAAGGAAATGAAATATTAGTAAATGGTATTAGTAAATAATGTTGTTAATTATTGTTAGTAAATTCGGGATAAATGAACATCAGTTTTTTTTTATTCCGATAATTGTATGTTTATATACTGAACTTGGCAATTTTGTGATCGCAAAAACCTTATGTACACTGGAAATCATAAGAATGATTATGTTGTCAATCCAAAGATTGTATTTAAATAAAATATCCAAAGCTTCAGCTGTGAAAGAACTTGCTTACGAGCCCAAAATCAGTTTTGTAGATGAACTGCAAGGTTCTAAATAGCATTCATTATAATAGAATTATTGCTTCAGAAGTAATATATTATGAAATCGTAATTTTTAATGTATAATTCTTGTCACAGGATGATGGAGGATGGACTCCTTTAGTGTGGGGAGCCGAACATCGACACAGAGACATTGCTCGTTTTCTCCTAGGGCGAGGAAGTGACCCGAATGTACGAGATAACGTAAGTATATCATTAACTATAATATACTCTTATAGAATGACTTTGCCCTTAGAATTAACATTAATTTAAAGATTTGTAACTGTAGAAGTGTTTTAGAATAGCTTAATTGTGAAACAATGCATTACAGTCAAACCTGGCTATAGTGAACTTCAAGGGAGCGAAATTTTGGTTCACTATAACCGGCAGTTCACTATATCCTTTCCATTATACATGCATTGCACGGCAAGGGACCAAACATTTCGTTCATTATAAGCCGTGTTCACTATAGCGGGGTTTGACTGTATTTACATTATTACAGGGTGTCTACAGAATCAGGGAAACCGGGAATTATCAGGGAATTTTATTATTCTGGAAAAAATCAGGGAATTATCAGGGAATTTTGCAATTATTACTTAAAATCAGGGAATTTTTTGGTTGAACAGACCGTTTTTGTTTTTTTTTTTTTGGTTGAACAGATTGGTTTTTTTGTTTTTTTTTGGTTGAACAGATCAGGGAATTATCAGGGAATTTTAAAAGAAATTGTTCATGAAATCAGGGAAAAATCAGGGAATTTTTTTATTCAGATTTTGTAGACACCCTGTATTAGTTTATTATAATGCTTTTTTTCTGTTTACTAATGGATTGCAGCTGTGCTATTTCATAATGAATAAGTTGTCTTTTTTATTACAGGAGCAAAATATTGCTCTTCATTGGGCAGCGTATTCTGGTAGCATAGATATCTGTGAACTGTTCCTGAATCACGGATGTGATCTGACCAGTGTAAATGAACATGGAGACACACCACTGTGAGTACATTATCCTTATACTTCACACTACAATGAAATTCCTATATTTTTTTCTACTTTTTATACTGATTACACTGCCTCATAACTTTAAAGTAAGTGGCTAATTTAAAAAGAAATCATTATTTAAACAATTTCTCCTTTTTTTTTTTTGTGTTGTTTAGGCATATAGCTGCCAGGCTGGATAATTATGAATGTATTATGTAAGTAGTATTATTGTTATTTTTCTCTTCTATTGAAATACTAAGGATTTTGTTTTAAAGTCTGAATAAAATTTTAAGTCCTTTTAATTCACGTTACCTTGTTACTGCTTCTTTGTAGATTATTTTTGGCCCGAAATGCTGACATAACTGTGCGGAATAAAGAAAATGATATGCCTATAAATGTAAGCATTATTTAAACTAATGAATCATGGATATTTTAATGTAGTAATTCTGATCATTTTTAACGTTAACTTTTGTCTGTAATCCAAGTGAAGTTCTATTTGCCAAATTAAATGAGTTTGAGAGTTGTACAGCCCCTAAAGTTAAAATTAGACATTGAAATAATATATATTTTTTTAATTGCAAGTATAAACTTTTTTTTACAAAAAAATGGAATGTTGTCATGGTTTTATTTAATAATTATATTGGCGTGCAGACAAAATAACACATAAAACTTTATTATTAGTGCTCAGTGGTCTAAAATTTAAATACATTTAAAATATTGTTTCAGTCATCAGATCACTCCGTTTCTGTTACCTTATTTTAAGGAAACAGATAAGTTGCTTTGGAGAATGTTATTGAAAGGTGAAATGTCAATTATAAAATTTTCATTTTACTTCTGATAAAAATGTATGATAACTGCTGAGATTGATTTAATAGATTCTAGGTTTCTGTAGAAGAATGTAGCTTTTTTTTTTTTTGCCTTGTAAAGAAGAATTTTTCATGTAAATAACTTAATCCACTTATAGTTGGCACTAAAATTAATAGTACGGCAGTGATGGCAATGGCTTAACCCTTTGTGGAAGGCCACGTTTTTGACATATTTGTTGTACCTCTTAGAAAAAAAATTAATTAGTAAAAAATTAACTATAAAATGTTCACTTTTTTTTTTTTTTCTGTGTATAAATAAGCAGTTGACGTTTCAAATATACATAAGTTTATTTTGGATTTATTAATTATGAAAAAAAAATATTAATAGCACTTTTGTTACGGATTTTAACAAAGTTATTTTCAAAAGCCTGTAAGGGGAAATACTTTATAATGAATAAAAAAATTAAAATAGCCAAGTTAAATTTTAATGTTATGTTATTGAAATTGCACATAATATTTGAGCTACTAAGAAAGTGTAACGTATTTTTTATAATTATTTAAAGCTAACTCAGTTTCAAACCGAAGTGTATATGGTCATTTGAATCTGAGAGATATTTGTAAAACAGAGCTGCCTGCTTTTGCTGCCCCTTGTCATACCATGTGCATTACGACACTTTAAATATGAAATAAATAAATAAATAATTTTTTATTCCATCAAACCAGAGATAAATTAGTTGCTAACATGTATTGGCAGTACTGCAATTTAATGCCATACTTGTCTTCTACACCTTGAAAATACACAAAGTGATTTCCTTTCGAAATCTACTGCCATTATAATTTGCATTTTCATGAAGCAGTTCCTGATCCAAAAGTTCTTCCGTAGGTAACTCTGCTTCACTATCCGAACCATCTCCTTCCTTTATTTTCAGGCTGTAAAAATACTTCTAAAATATGTGAATCAGAGTATCCTGAATGTAACGCCAAGTTCGTCACTCTTTGTTTTTGCTTTTTCCCTCGCATTTTGTTGCTGACCACTTCTATTATTGATGCTTTTGAAAGGATTAGCCAATCACAGAAGAACTACTTCGTATATCAGGCTTCGGGGGCTTCTGAAAACCAGAAAAAAAAATTTTTTAAACCAAACCACCCGCAAAAGGGTTAAATGCTAATAATTTTGGGTATTGATGGAGTGACGAGATAAGAGTGGTTATACCGAATGAGAGTACCGAAATTTCTTACTAGGAACTTAAAAATAACTATGGGGAGGAACAACTACAATGTGACTATGGCAAATTTGTGGGAGTAAAATGGAAGATTTGAGGAGAAAAAATGTATCTTGAAAGCATTTTGTTCAGGTGTTAGCCATATAATGAGCACTGTTGGGTAATGATTGTACAGTATTATAGACTGCAAACAGACCACTTCAACTGATTTTTTTAATTTTTATTTTTTTGGGGAAGTAAATATTTAGTTTAAGAAGGTACAGCACTTGTATTTAAATATTCCTTTGTGATTTATATTTATTTAATATAGAGTTTTGGTATATATCGATTTATGATTTACTATTTTGTATCAGTTGTATCAGCTAAGTTTGTAAATTGACAATACATGTATACAAAATTTATTATTAATAATAGTGAAATAGTGATATTCACTGAAACAATTTCTCTGTGTATTTTGGAAATGGTGCTAATTGAATGTTAGTAGTTTAGTTTATTTATGATTTTTGTATGTATTTGTTATTCTATAGTGTTGTCCTGATCAGACTTCTCAATCAGCTTTGGCCCTGAAGCTAAATCATCAATTAAAGCATATTACTGGCTTAAGAACAACGAGATCTGAACGATTACTTCACAAGTAAGTTCCAATCAGACCACTTCCGATTAAAAACCTTCTACATATGTTACAGCAGAGCTTGTCAACCAGTGTGCTGTAACATGAGGATGCCCTTAGTGGGCTGCATGGAAATTCTAAGTGCCATATGAAACAACACTTAGCCAAACGCTCATATCTAGAACAAATTGTAGATAGCAATTAATTAATTAGAAATATGAACTACAGTCAAACTCTGCTATAACACGGTTGTTTATATCACTAATTCGGATATAACGCGATTTGGTCTTGGACCCCTTCTGTTTTGGAAAAGGTGTATAATTGTAAATTTGCAAAATTTACCATATTTTCGCCCAAAAAGTATGAAAATCGATTGATTTTAGAGAACTGCTCGCGATTTGCTACTTACAATTAATACTTACTGGGTAATACCGCTAATCCCAAGATGGCGGCGCCAAACTGTAAGAAAACAGAAATATGAAGATTTTGGCTAATATAACCCATCCAAGTGTTGAAAAGGTAATGATTTATAAATATCTGTAAACATAAAATTCTCTAACATCACTCTGAATGATGTAGGTAATCGCGAAACCACCATTATAAATCGATTTGGAATCATGTGGGCGATAATAGGGTTCGAGTATACGACATTTGACATTGCGAAGTAAAAAAAAGCTCGGGCAGATCGAGATCTTCGATCTGAAAGATCGCGATACAGCCGAGTTTGACTGTACATTCTGTTTATAACAATTATGGTTAAAAAAAATAAATATTAATTCACATTCAGATTAACTTAAGAAATATTCCAGAGTATTTATAAATGTTTAAAGTAGACTGTTTTATTCAATTGTGAATCATAGAATTGTTCCATAGGATTCTATTATTGCTTTTGCAATAAAAGCAGTGCAAACATTTGGTGTGCCGAAGAATTTCAGCAAAGTTAAAAGTGTGCCGTAAAGCGAAAAGGTTGAGAAGCACTGTCTTACAGTTATTCCCAAAAATTTGACTTAATATGAAGAAATTTTCTTTTAATGCTGGATTTTAGTTGCAGAAAAGCCGTAGTTTTTCAAGTCATTTAAACCTACTTTACACCTAAAAGACATAATAAACCATAGTTTATTTGAATCAAACTAATACTTTATAAATAAAAATGTAAATGTTTGTTTGTTCAAAATCTTAAATTTCCGAAAGTTCTTCACCGATTGCTTTGAAATTTTGACACAACGTTGCATTCGAATACGCGCGTGTTTTTATATATCTATTATATAGATGTCACACCTATGACAGGTAAAAACATGCTTTTTTTTGACAACCCCAGGTATTTGGCGCCAACCCACAATACACCCGAGTTAAGCGGAGAAGCCCACAACGGACTGGGAAGTCGTATATTCTTTGATCTCGATATTATTTGCTAAATAAATAAAGTTTTTGTTTTTAATGCTATATATGCAAGGGTTCCGGAGCGAAGCGACGATACCCGGCTAGTACTTCATAAAACAGTAATTGTATTATATGTATTTTAAATCGAGTAATAATTGCAGTATATTTGCAGTCAAAGTTTCATTTTGTTTTTATGTTGTTCTTGAATAAACTATGAGGTTTTTGAAGCTAAATTCCATCATGCAGAAGGGTTTTGGATACCATTCTACTATTTAGTGTCACACGATGCGAGTTATACCAACTCAATATGAGAGTATTAAAAAGAAATGTTGTAAATGATAAATTTTAATAAAAACAACAGAATTCACGGCCTGACAGACCCTTCAGACACCGGGAGTTTGGCATAGAGGGAAATGGAGGAAGTGTAAATAAGCAGAGAAATAAGTGAAAGTAGAAAGAAGGAAGGGGAGAAACTGGTTATGGGAAGCACAGCGTCTCAGGCACGAATTGCTTTCGGGACACGGTGATGGGCCATGACCTTTCCAAGTGACAGAAAAGGAACTGCCAAAACTTCCCTCTAGTCCTCTCCTACTGATTGGAAACGGAAAACTGGTTATCCTGGAAGAGACACTGTTTAGTTGTTTTTTTTATCGACAGTTGCCCAACATGGTCGTTTGTTTGTTTGTTTTTTATCGACAGTTGTCCAACTTGGTAGATAACCAGTAGGCAACCATTCCACTAAGTAAAAATGAGCCTTAAAGAAAGAAAAT
Source organism: Thereuonema tuberculata (assembly GCA_023159025.1). Classification (NCBI taxonomy): domain Eukaryota; kingdom Metazoa; phylum Arthropoda; class Chilopoda; order Scutigeromorpha; family Scutigeridae; genus Thereuonema; species Thereuonema tuberculata. The sequence continues at coordinate 7,835,631 of JAFIDM010000006.1, read as the reverse complement.
GGTGCTTGATTGCTTGTTCTTATTTTGCCAAACTGATGTACGAGGCTTTTTTTGTTTAAAGAATTTGCTTTACTGTAAAGACTAATATATTTTTAATTTTTGTCTTTTTACAGAGATATATCAAGAGGTAAAGAAGTGTATGCAATACAGTGTGTCAATGGGTTTGACGATGAACCTCTTCCAACTGATTATCTATATATTACTGAGAGTTGTGAAACATCCCCTATCAGTATTGATAGGAGCATTACTTCGCTTCAGGTAAACGATACACTTATAGCTCTTCATTTAAGAATCTGTGTGTATAATCCTTTAATCATTAGTGCATTTCTTTTTTTTTCTTTCTTTCTTTCTTTTTTTTTTTTTCAAATCTTAATTGGAGTCATTAATTTTGAGGTGTTATTTTTCATATCAGTTGAAAGACCCTAACTTAGTTAAAGAGCTCTTTGATATAAGTTTTGTAGTTTCTGCTGTAATGACTAATCGGAACAAGAGTAGATTTGTAAAGAAAGTAGGGGGGGGGGAGAATGCTTCATAATAATTGGCGAACTTGTTTCTGATACAATATCATCAGCAAGATATTCAACAGTTTCAAAATAAGAATGTATTGCATTAATCATACTATTAATAGACAAAAAAAAAAAAACAGATATAAGTTTGTCATCAAGGTGGAGAGAGAGAGAGAGAGAGACTATTTTAATGTGAATTTTTAATTTTGTTAGTGCCCTTTTAAAAAAGAAAAATTAGTTGATTTAATTAATGTTGGTGAAATAATTCCTACGCCCCTGTAAGGCATTGTGGGGCACTCTCTCACAGGCTCAATTTGAAGAAGCCTATTATTTTAAGGTAGGAGGTTAACTTTTGTCACCAAAAGTGCCAGGAAAGCACGTTGGTATTAAATCAAGAATCGTATAACGATGGTCTTTCACGTTATTTCAAAAATGTGGTATTTGTTTTACTTCCGTGAATATTTCACTGGTTGCAACTAGTTTAATACATGAAATCTGAAAACATGGATATGTATTTTTACTAAAAAGAATTGTACTAAGAAATATTTCCATAGTGTTACATTAATTGTTAGGAAAATATTAAACTTAATTACAGATGGGAAATGGGGAAAAAAAAAAAATCCAGTTTCTTTGATATTTGGAAATTAGAGTAGCTTGTATCCTAAGTCTTGATTTCAGTTATAAATACAATTCTTAATTTTTTTTACTGTTTAACAATTATGCTTTGCTTAATCTTTTTGCTGAAAAAAATTAGATGCGACCAATAAAGCTGTAATAAAATAAAATTGAAATTATAAATAATTGCTTTGCACACTTGTCGTATACATGAAATGCATTAAAACTTCTGAATCAATGTTTAGTCTCACCCTTTATAAAATGCATTAACTTAACAAAAAATTGGTTCTTATTGTCTATCAGCAATGAGTAATAAAGCATGTCGATAATTATAAAAAAAAATAATAGTTATTATTAATTCATACCGATACTGTTTGTATTTCAAGTTTATCATTTGTATTTGTCGAAATCTAGTAGCTTCTTTACAATGTATTATTCCGAAACAGTATTGACTTTTTAATACATAGAAGTAAGAATTGCACATAGAAAAAAGAATCTGATCAGAGAACATTTTAAGTTAAAGGTATTGAAAAATTGTTTGTGTGAGAATTTAATCATTCTTACTGTGTCAAAGTTTTGTTCAACAAGAATCTCATTTTTTTTCTTTTCCATTCTGTAAAATTGCAAAATGGCCTAATGTCTTTCTGTAAAATTGCAAATCTAATGTCATTTTCAGTGACAAATCAAGCTTTTCTCTTACTGTGTCATTAGTAATTGCCAGATAATGCTATATACTGAAATGCTTTAAAGCAAACCATATGGAACTTATTTTTTTTTTTTTTTTTTAAATGTTTTTCAGTCCCATTAGGTATGCTTAGTAACTGCATACCTGTGATATGTGACCGAGAGTTTAATATATTTGTTAATAAGTTAATTCTATTAATAATCATTCTTTAATGTAATTAACCCATCCACCACATCAGAAATTAATTTCTGTTTTATTTCTTTAAAAGTTATATTATCTTTTTGAATTATATTTACTTGACTAAAAATTTTATACTTTACATAATTATTTAATCTGTATCCGAAGTTATTTCTGATTTTATCAATTTTAAAAATTTTGTTCCAATTATATCTTGTTTTTAACTCTTCATCTAGGGAATTTCTTTCTCTTTTTACCTCAAAGTAATTCTTTATTAATATTTTATATATAAATTTTTCGTTTATTTTTAATATTCCGTATTTTTTTCTTATTCTTTGTTTATCTTTTTTTGATTTATATTTAAAGTTTGAATAGACATTGTTGAATATTTTCATCGTTAATCTATTGATATTTTCCATTTGTTGTTTATTGATGTTGATCCAGCACTCCAAGCCGTAGTTCAGCAGTGAATCTACTAATGACTTATAAATTATTAGTTTTTGTTTAAAAGGAAATATTTTTTTAATATGATAAAAAAGATATGAGTAAGAACCCAATTTTCCCATCACAAAGTCGTATTGTTTATTCCAAGAGAATTTGTTGTCGATATATATACCTAAGTATTTATATGTAGAAATAATTTCTATCTTTTTGCAATTACAGTTTTTCATAAAAGCGTTGCTATTTTGACTGATGTTAGAGCATTCTAATTCATGTAAATTTATTATTACATTGTTATTTATAATTTTATTTTTATTTTTAATTATCATTATTTTCGTTTTTTCTCCATTTATTTTCATTTTGTTTATGTATGCCCATTTGTTTATTTTGTTTAGGTCATCTTGCAATTTGTTTTGAGCCTGCGTTTGGATTTCATCAGTAGTGATTAGAATAACATCATCTGCATATAGAAAAATTTCTGAATTGCTTATAGTGTTATTTATCGAGTTTACATATATATTAAATAAAAGAGGTCCTAAATTCGAACCTTGTGGGATTCCTCTTCTGGAATTATAAGTTTGACTTAAATTGTTTCCAATTTTAATTTTAAACTTTCTATCTTTTAAGTAATTTTCTATGATTTTGAATACATTCCCTCTTATTCCCATTTGATTAAGTTTTTTTAGTAGGATTTTGTGATCAATGGAATCAAATGCCTTCCTGAAGTCGATAAAAGCTATATATATTATCTTTCCATTGTTTAGTGATTTGTTTATGTGCTCATTTACGTTATTCAATAGATGTAATGTACTTTTATTTTTTTTGATAAGCATATTGATTTTTATTTAAAAGTTTCTTTTGAGTTATATAGTTATATATTTTTTTTGATAAATAACTTTCTAAGATTTTTGAAATATTAGATATTAGGGCGATTGGTCTGTAATTATTTAAGTCGTTTTGATTACCTCCTTTATAGATTGGAATCGTGTGTGATATCTTCCATGAATTGGGATATATTCCTGTATTATATATTTTTTGAAATAGATCTACCAAAAAAATAGATATATTTTCTTTCATGTTGTCGATATCTATCATATTTATACAATCAGGTCCGTAAGAATATTTTTTCTTTTGACTTTTTATTATTTCGATGATTTCATTTTGGTTTGGGGGTATAAGGACCATAGAAGTTTGTTCAGATTCCTGTTTTTCATCATACATCTTCCTTATATATTCATAATTTGCATTATTTACATATGTATTCTGGGTAAAGTTTTTTCTCAGATTATTAAATAGTATTGTACTGTCATAATTTTCTAATAATTTTACATCATTCGAATTCTTATTTTTACTTTGTTTTCCAATTATATTATTGTTTAGAATTTTCCAAATATTTATGTTTGCATTTGGATCATCTTTTATCAAATTTCTGTAATATTTGTTTTTTTGTTTCTTAATTTGATTTTTCAAAGAATTTCTTTTTTTCTTGTATTCTTTTTCCAGTTTTTTATTGTTTTTACATGCACAAAATTCATTAACTTTGTTAAATCAACTTTTTAGAGAGTAGCAACTAGTTCAAATCCAATAGATGGTGAATCACTGATTTTTAAAGGCAAGAAAAGCAGCTAGAATTAGTAACAGAAATAATTTGTATATTCTATATTGAGCTTTGGAATGAGCACCTGGTGTAAATGCTACAATTTTTATTGTCTCTTCCTGTCTTAAAATACTCATGCTTCCTGATTTAAACATTAGCTATCAGCTCTTTCTGCATTTTTAACCCAAGAAATTGCTGTAATCGTAGGTAGTAAACCATTGCTCACAGCACTTCTGAGCGAGCTGAGCGAGCAGTTTTACCTCTTCTGTACTAAAATTGCAGCAAGTAGAACGGTGAACATAATAGAAAATACCATGATACCAATAATAAAGTGAATGGAGTATGCATGGTATTAAAGTTTCAAACTTTATGGGCTGCAAATTTTTCTGAAATAAATGTTTATTTTTTTTTTTATTGTGGAAGGTAAAGTATTGAGCTAACGGCAAAATGTAGCTAATTACGCTGCTAGCTTGCTTATGACCGTATCCAGTCGTGCACATGTATCATTGCTTGTGGTGGCACTTGTTTGGCTTATGATATTGATCATTTTGCTGGGCAATGAGGTAAATGTTCTTGTTAGCAACAAATTCTGTCGACATTGTTATCAAAGCTCAGAAGATTTATCTTTTAGAAAGACAGGAAAGTTCAGTTCTAACAGATATTGAATCACTGGAACGACACAACATGAAGCAGCAGACTCAAGGAGGAAGATACATTGTGTGCTCCAGAATTCAAGTAATCTTTTAAATAATATTTAAGCAGTAAAAAGAGAACTTTCAGACTGAATCTGATTATTTTCCTCTGCTGTTTGTCTAAGAATTGACTGTAATCTGGTTTTTTTTTTGGTTTAATTATTGTTGATTTGCAAATTCAATAGGATACTTATTGTGAACTCTTGTAATACAGTTGAACAGCAAATTATATATTTAAAAGAAATACAGTAGAGCCCCGATTATCCGCGAGTGCCACAAAAAAATTTTTTAATTACGAACCTCAACAAAATCAATTTTAATCCAAGCCAATAACAGGGAAAATACAATAGGCTCTACAGTGCGAAGGTGAAAATTACTGAGGGGTTTATTTTGCATCGTGATGCTATAGGCCTTCTCGGAATTTGTGGGTGGAAACGTAGAGCAAGGTTTCTGCTCTGCATATTTTAAAAGTTTTACATACGTTTTTTGTACAATAAAATGTAGTTTTTAATGGTGAAATATTTTTTTTCATGTTTGCACTCATTTTTAGTCTTTTTTCGGGTTATCCGCGATTTTCGTTATCCGCGAAGCCCTGGCCACCCAATTCCGCAGATAATCGGGGCTCTACTGTATATAAAAAAGTTACTCTCACTAGATAATTAATACCAGGTACATAATCTGCATTGGAAACCATAGTAAAATAATAATAGTTCTGGGATTGCTATTGCTTAAAGCAGACATCAAAAAAGAAACTTTAGAAGAAGTGATAAAGTTTATATTGAGGTTATATATATATATATATATTTTACTGTAGGAAGAATTAGGCAAGAGTGTCTACACACATATTTTTTATTTTAATTACTGTAATGAGTTTAAGTAAGCTAATACCTTTTTTTGTCTTTTTCTTAATTTTTTTTGTAAACAAAACATGTTTATGTTTAATTTTTTTTTGTTATTACAGTACTGTAATTGCGAAGACGACTGTTCTGGTCCTAACTGTACATGTGGCTCGATGAGTTTGAAATGTTGGTACACAAAAGAAGGAAGCTTGATATCAGAGTTTAATCTTCTCGATCCACCAATGATATTTGAGTGTAACCGAGCCTGTCAGTGCTGGAAAGATTGTAACAACAGAGTAGTTCAGCATCGAACCCTGTAAGTAAAAGTATCATTTGGATGTACTGAAGACTTTTAAATATAGCTCTTGACACTTACTATTAAAATAGCGTTTTAAGAGAACTAGTTTATAGGTGCTTCTAAATTAACAGTTTCTTGAAAAAGAGATCCATGAATAGATCTCAAAAAGGTCCAAATTAAATATATATATTTTTTAAATTTATAAATATGTTATGAAGATTTTTAATTCCTAATCCCAAGATAGCACAATTTTATCAATGAAATATGGACATCAATACAAGACTGTGATTCCAACAAAGATTCCGCAAGCCTGTGTGGATTTCCACGAGAATTTGCAAAAGCTTGCACGGAAAAAAAAGTACAACTTGCCACCTTGAGCAAAGTTGAGTAAAAATAAATAAAATTAATAAAGTTTTGTTCTATTAATAAAACAATCTATTGGCAGTAATGACCATTGCCAGAGAGCTCCTGCCTACTTAGTGCGTGCCTATCAAAGAGTCGGCCACAAACTAAGTTGTTGTGTTCAAGCCCCAGTTTCACATTAAATTAGAAGACAATTAGAATCAATGTTATGTTACTGATACTTGTTTTCTTCCCAATTGTGAATGTATTATAAAACATGACTTGTAACTTGTCTTTCGTTAACAATTTAAAAAAAAAATAATATAAAATTATTACAAAATATATGCACAGTGCTTCTTTGTAATTATACTTTATTCATTGTAAATCTGAAGATACGTGACAACTCCATATATGGTAAACAGCTGAGCATTAGTTCCTCCGCATACTTCCGTTTTGAACATGGTTCTGAACATGGCGGCTGCTGAATGCACACAGTTGTTCTTTTGTGTCAACAAAACTTTGAAGGGTCAATCGAGAGGAATCATTTGAAATGTTATTTTTTATTTCATCTCATTCAGTGTTCAATATTGTTAAGGAAACCGAAGCCTCGCTTACCACTAAGCCTAGCCCATTGTTTAAAACGCCGGGCAAGAAAAGAGAGCAGCCGGCATTGATAAAAGAAATGGACGACTAAAAACAAACTTTTTATGAAATCGAAAATAAATAAATGAAAAAAAAAAAATATTCTTAACATTGAAAAACAACAAAAATAATAAAAATTAAACATTGTAGCCCGATCACGAATTTGATGTAAACATCGTAAGTAATTTACAACAACATTCAAATGCGACCAAGCAATAACTCTAGTGAAGAAAGGAAATGATAATGATTGGTTAACTGAGATCACGTGTCTTCAGAGATATAATGAATGAACTACAGTAAGCTAGATATAAAGTGAAATGTTTGTCATTTTTTTATTAATTAACTAGTAAACTTGTACTAATATGAAAACTGATTGAGAAGTACCATTGCCAGTCATAGATAGCTAACAGTGGGTGCGTCTATAAAATGGAACCACGGTTTCGGTTACAAGCACTCCGGTTACGATTCTGACGTCACAGGTTGCTCTGATGTAGGAGCCTGGTTACTCCCAAGTCTTTCATTTTATAGACGGTGTGGGTTGGTTGTGTTCAAATATGGCTGCTAAGATTGTGGATTTGTTGTTAGAAGTTGAATCAGAACTTTATTCATTGTTAGAAAGAGAATCAAGTACTGATTCCTCATCCTCGTCAGATGAAGAGATTATTATGTTATCAATGTATAGTAATGTAAGTAGAAAGAAAGCAAGAATTGAGAATTACGCAAGAGAAACTGTCGTAGCAGTCGACAACATTCCCAGTAGACGACACAATGGATGCATTTTACATTGCATTTCTATTTTACAATAGAGAATTTCTTTTTACTCGACGATTAAATGAAAAAAAAATATTTTATTTTACTTCTTTGTTTCATATACAACGCCGATGGTTCTGTTCCGTGAAGCCGTGACTCTACCTATCGGGAATATCTCCGTTTTCGTGCCACCGCGAGTTTGATACAGCCAGCTCTCCTGCCGACCTTCGGCGCACCGTCCGCAGCAGAGAGCCGGCCACCGGCGCCCTCAAACTACGGTGTCCGACAAAGATGCTCTAAATAAAAGGGCCCGGTGTCGGGATTAGGCATTCGTGTCGACATCCACCCACCATACATGAGGCGAACTAAAAAAAAAAAAAAATTACGGCCAATAATTTTCTTTCTTTATTTTTTTTTTTTTTTTTACTTGTCTGTGTTGCATAAAAGTATAGTTACTATTTTTAGTTACTTGTCATTAATGAAGCAATCACACTGCCATTGAAATTAAGAAGTAGGAATATATTCACTATTCTTTTAAGAAACAGAACGAAGTTAAAAAAAATTAATTTAATAGAAGTGAAATTGCAAGTCTAAATAGAAAAAAGAATTAAATTTAATAGAAGCGAAATGGCAAATCTAAAATAAATAAGTAAATAAATAAAATAAATAAATAAATTAAATTTAATAGAAGCGAAATTGCAAGTCTAAAATAAATTTTTAAAAAAATAAATTTAATAGATGTGTAATTGCAAGTCTAAAAAGAAAAAAGAATTAAATTTAATAGAAGCGAAATTGGAAGTCTAAAATAAATTAAAAAGAATTAAATTTAATAGAAGCGAAATTGCAAGTCTAAAATAAATAGTCTGGTTGCAAGTGTACATCCGTGGGATTTTTGATGATACAAGCATGGGAGTGGTATCAATCTCTTCATTGTAGCATGGAGAATCAGTATTTGGATGGTGGACAGTAGCCACTAGTGGCAGATTAATCTTATACTCAAAAAACAAAATGGCCGCCGCTGTGTCGTACATGGTACTGGTTTTTCATGTTTATCTCGTCAAATACAATATTTCTGACAAAATGACCTATTACTAAAAGTATTCAGTATTAAATTCTACACAAAACATGTTCTTAGGATATTTTGTGTACGGCTAACCTTTAACATAGAAATTCGGCTTTGAAATGAAGAATTTATGATTTTGTTTTCCAAAAAAGTGCAAAGAGTGTTGTTTTTATTTTATTTTTATTTGCAAATATATAAATGTTAAGTTTACAATTGAATTACATTGTCTAAGACATTATTAGACTTCAAAGTTAATACAAAGATCAAATATATGTCTACTTTATTTTACTAAACAACAGTTTATCAATTACAATCTCCATCATAAATCTCGTCTTCACTTTCTATAGCTGATTCATTGCATTCATCTATGTCTTCCGTATCCTTAGAGTTTTCACAAAGTTCTGGATCACCTTCACATCTACACATTTCTGTGCATTTTAGTCCATACATGAGACAGGTGCATGGTGGACAATAGCGACGTAGGGAGCATGTGCAACTACAAAGCTCTGCCATAAGGTCTGGAACACAAGGCAAGGTGCAAGCGATTGGTGCAAACCTTCCTCCATCGTACATCCATCCGAAGCTGAGTGGTGACGGTATGACTTGGTTTGGGTTGATATCTTGATTCCACACAAGTGCCTGAACATGAGCTCTTAACAGTGCAGGAGTTAGAGCAGCTTTTGTTGGTGGAAGATTTTCATCTTGACATTGTTTTTTGGTGAAAAGCCACCATTGCACATCTCCAATCTCAGTCATTGTAGTTTTTGGAATATATAATTGACAAACAAATGACTCCAAAGCGTTTCTGACATCGTCTGGAAGAGTGGGTGTTGTACCAATCTTTGCTAAGGCCTCTAGTAGGTCATCATTGACGGAATTGAATGTTTTCCACCATTTAAGCTTCCCTTTATTGGCAAATGTCCCAGTGACATCTGAACCAGATAAGGCATGAAGTCCAGGGAAAGCAGCAGATTTGAGTAATCCCAGTGACTTGTGGATGGAAGCTATGTCAACAAACCTTTTCATTCCCTGCCCAAGGAAAATTCCAAATTGTGATGTCATTTCAGGAAATCGCCTTAAGGCTAAAACCATGTGTGTCTGGCGAATAAACGTGCGTTGTTCAGTATCCTTGTTGTGATATGTATACTCCGTGAAGTATGATTTTTGTATCTGCTTCTTCCTGTGTAGTCCGAAGGCTTGACACATCTGTTCCATCTGATGATGCAGCTTGATCTCGCCAACTAACTATATATTTCTTGTTATTGCTCACTCCCCATTGTAATATGTGACTAGAGAGAAACTCTGTAAGCTCGTCTTTGTTTTTATTATGAGCAAGCAAATTCTTCATTGAAGTTTTGCTAACTATCATTTCAGATGTTATTTTTGTAACGGATTGGATCACTGCCCAGTTGCCGAATACGTCTCATTTCATTTTTTAATGAATCCTCCTTATACGTGTCAAACACAACATATACTGAATTGTATGCATTGAATTTGTCACCAATCCACTTGCTTAAGTGTATTCCTAGATCACGACATGTTTTTACTGGTGTTACGTTTATTGTAAGTGTGCAGTAGAGCCATTCCATCAATTATAGCCGCGATTTTGTCCGATCCGTGTGAGTCATCTGTTGGATGTGATAGTGGTGAACTGCTGTCAATCTGTTCTTCATTTGATGGCAATGACTCCAAAATCGCTGCAAGTTTGGATTTGTTGGAACAGTGATGCATTTTCCCATCACTAGCAAACAATGATTTTGGGAGGGGTGAAAATTCGTAATTGCTTAGATTGAACTTTATATCAATATCATCTCTGCTTCGAGATGCATTCAATAGCCTAGACATAAGTGAGAGATCTGTTTTCATAGATACAATTTTGTCTTTAAGGACAACTTTAACTTTTTTTGCTGACGCTTTACAAGTTTTTGTGGGATATTTCTTCATTGTAGACCAAAATTGTGTTTTGTGGCTATTTATACGCTCTGCCATGAAAGATTCCTCCAACTTTTTACCCACTTCTGCTACGTTACTTACAAAATCTTGCACGTTCTCCGGGAACACTCTTTGAGTAAGAATGTGGGTCAGTTGTTGGTTTATACACTGAAAAGGGTTGGTAGAATTTTTAAATGCATCTTTCAGTTTCAAGACATTGCGATCCTGGCGTTTTGGGGCACTATCTCGAAGCCAGTGGTGATTTGTCTGTCCAACAGTTTTCATCCCAAGCAACATTTCCGTCTCATTTAAAATTCTGTTCAGTTCGGGATTTACAAAGAAGAAGCTATTTCTGGCATTATCATTTTGTGTAATACCTACCAGTCCTCCTTGCATTTTCAATTTTCGGTTTTGGTGCTCTAAGGCTTCATCGGCACCTAGGGCACAGAAGGGTACAACATTACGATTGACAACCCATTTTCCCTCTATGAAGTTTTTTCCAGATATCTGAATCTGTTAATTGAAATACATCCATCTCAGCAAGATACAGTGAAATCATTCGTGCATAATTTAGTCTATTAAGAGCAAAGAAATATTTCAGAAAGTCATGAAAAGAAGCCTGGCTGAGATTCCAATCAGATGTTCTAACAGGTCTGATAAAGCACAGTATAGACTGTACCATATCCATATATGAACATGCCATCTTGAAGACTGGAACTCACAAATCTTTTAATTTCTTCAAGTATCCTATTTTCTTTAATGAAATAGATTACTGCATCATGTTTTTGTTTAATATTGGTTTCATTCTTAGATTGTAAACTCACAGCCAGTTCATCTAATAGAGGCTGCAACAAGGTAATTTTTCCCGGGTGTTCCTTGTTAAATTCTTCTAGAAGAAGAATATTTAATGTGGTTGTAGTAGTTAAATGAGCTTCAATAGCTCTCCTTATGTGTCTTCTCTCTAGTATTTGTTTCATAGTCACCGAGGACTACAAATCGCATTCCACCCACAGCTCTGGTATTCCACTTCCACCTATGAACTCACCAATTGTTCTAAGTTGAGCTATTATTATATGCAGCTCTCCAGGCTTCAATATCGATTTGCCTTTGCAATCTTCTTTTGCCATTTCAAGCTGCTTTAAAGATTTATAAATTGCCATGTCAGCTGTAACAACGACTTTGTTTGTCGTTTTATTTATGGATTTGTTAAGTTTTTCAAGTTGCCTCATAACTGTTAACTGAACAGAACTATTAGTTGGAGGCTCTGGAAATACTGGCAGCAAGGAAACTCTGGAAGCACATTTCACATCTCCTAAATAGCTGTTATACCCAATCCATGTGGAGAGGAGATAGATATATCATTACCATTCAATATGGATCTTCGTAATAGGAACCAAACACTGTCAGAACATATTGCTTTCTGAAGTAAGTCACCATATTGATGGACAATATTGGAAACGAAGGTTCTGGACAACATGTATTCCAGTTCGTAGGTTTTGTACAAGAAAGGATTTTTGGTAAGGCATCTTCAAGAGATGGTAATGGCAAATTATTTGATAAGGCCAATGATATTGGAGCATGTCGATCAGACTCTTTTACATCTTGGTAAACAGTTACAGCCGTCCCATGAAATGTCCTTCTTCCGTCAATGGTGTCTTCACAAAAGTCAATATTGTCCATAGCACAATGAATAAACCTGTATGTACACGCCATCATTGCTAATGATCCTATTAACCACACTTCTTGCAATATCTGTTTCAATTCTCAGGACTCTTTGAGTAATCAATACTGCACCCGACGTTATACATGAGTTTGATCAAAGACTTACTTCGTGTTGTATTATGAATGGTTAAGCCACAAGCCACTTGAAGAGATAGGTCTCGACTGAGATGGAAACTTAAACATGTTTTGTTTTCTACTTGTCTTCGAGAAAGACAATTTGACATGAGCATCTGTGACATATTGCTTGCTCGTCTCTGTACATCTTCGTTCTTTGTTATTTGATTTTCATTAATATTTTTTCAATCGATTACAAGAAATTAATTAAAGTAATCACAAAACTATTCCCTCTGTGGTGGCTCAATAAAATAGGATTGAAAAAAGACACTTACTCAGAGTATCGAAACCCAAAAACACACTGCTTTCTGGAAATCCGAGCCTCCACGCACACAAAGAAAAATGATGTCTCACCCGTCTTTTCCTCCAATGTCCAAAGTCCAACATCATTTGGACAACTATTTAGCCTCGCACCCATGTCCCATTCTAATCCCACCTATTAAGCCACAACATTACATGTACAAAGTTACAAAAAGATGATATTGGTGAGTAATATTAGAGATTTCAAGCATCTGAGTTAATTTTATATTCACAAAATCATAAATTCTTTATTTCAAAGCCGAATTTCTATGTTAAAGGTTAGCCGTACACAAAATATCCTAAGAACATGTTTTGTGTAGAATTTAATACTGAATACTTTTAGTAATAGGTCATTTTGTCAGAAATATTGTATTTTACGAGATAAACATGAAAAACCAGTACCATATACGGCACAGCGGCGGCCATTTTGTTTTTTTAGTATAAAATTAATCTGCCACTAGTGGCTACTGTCCACCATACAAATACTGATTCTCCATGTTATAACGAAGAGATTGATACCACTCCCATGCTTGTATCATCAAAAATCCCACGGGACATAGATTTTTGTACACTTGCAAACCGACTAAAATAAATAAATAAAAAAATTAAATTTAATAGAAGCGAAATTGGAAGTCTAAAATAAATTTAATAGAAGTGAAATTGCAAATGTAAAAATAAAAAATAAAAAAAAAATTAATGGAAACGAAATTGAAAGTCTGTCGCATCGTCTGCTACCAAAGGAACTGAAATTGAAAGTCTATCGCATCGTCTGCAACCGAAGGAATAACCCACCTCCTCAGCCAGTTGCAAAAACTTAACCTCGGTTGCTGCAACTGCAATTCTGGTTGGTGTTTATAGACGCGGTCACTGGTTGGCTTGAGTAACCGGTTTATTTTATAGACGCAGTGGTTGCTCGGAAGGTTGTGACCATAACCGTGGTTCCATTTTATAGACGCAGCCAGTAGTGAACACATTTTTATTTATGTGAATCAGTTCTTGTAGCTATAAAAACTTTGTTCCTTGGAAGGAACTTGAACATTTTTCAGGGCTGTTTCCCTTCTGTATAGCCCTAGTCTTCACTGATGTTAAAAGTGCACAAATTAAAGCTTGCTTTTACTTTCTCTTGTTGTTATAGTTCACTGGAATCTTTACTTTCTCATTGTTTTGGACCCTTTGTGATCTTTTAATGGTTTCCTTTAGTGTAATTAAAGATTACAGTTTTATTTAAAATAGTTTAGCCTTTACAAAAAGTTAGAGGAAAAAAGATTAAAGTCCTTCTAAAAGAACTTCCTTTTTCTATAGAGTGCTGTATTTTAATTAATTTTTAGTCTTCAGTCAAATTATCTTTAAAAACTTGGAGAACATACAATTTGTATTGTTGCGGATACTAATTTCTCTTTCTGATCTCTCCGATTTCATTTTATTTGTTTATTTTTTTCTTTAGATGTCGACTTCAGTTGTTTAGAACTCAAGGCAAAGGTTGGGGAGTTCGAACCCTTCGTGATATTCCTCAAGGATCGTTTATTTGCGAGTAAGTGCATTAAGAAAATTTATGCTCTTTGAACATTCTTATTGTCATTAACTCATAGGTAAAACTTGTTCCTTCATTTATCCGTTTTCTTAATTTCTTTCATTTACAGGTACATAGGAGAGCTCATATCCGATTCTGAGGCTGATCAGAGGGAAGATGATTCGTATTTATTCGATCTTGATAATAGGGTAAAGAATTTTGCATTGAATGATATTTTCATGAACTATATTGATTGCATAATTACTTAAGAGTTTTGGTTAATTATCTCTGTTATGCTGGTACTTAGTTCGACGAACTGGTGAATGTTGTCTTTGGTCGTATTACTACTGCCAACAGCTGTTTATCTTGATTTTTACCGATCCTCATGTTTCTGTTATATTTTGGCAGTGACTTTTTATTGTTCTCAGAAATGCTAAAATTAACCATTCTTTAGGCTTAAGTTATAATTATTGTAGGATAGAGAAAATACTGTATGTTCTCATCTTATTACTAATTTAGAATAAAAATGGAAATAAATAAAACGCACTTACTTATGAAAGGTTGAATATAAAGATTTACATGGAAATAATCCGACAGTTTCGGAATACTATGCGTATTCCTTCATCAGGGACGGCACAAACATATAGGACAGAGGACAACATTTAGGACGACATGATGGGTGAAGGGTATGTTGGAAGACTTCCAACATACCCTTCACCCATCTTGTCGTCCTAAATGTTGTCCTCTGTCGTATATGTTTGGGCCGTTCCTGATGAAGGAATACGCGTAGTATTCCGAAACTGTCGGATTATTTCCATGAAAATCTTTATATTCAACATTTCATAAGTGCGTTTTATTTATTTCCATTTTTATTCTATTTCATTCCACGCACGTTAAGCCTATTTAGTTATTACTAATTTAACAGTAATTGAAAATTTTATCAGTTTTAAGAATTATATTTAAGAGATAATATGTACAGTTATAAAAAGGAAATGTCAAAAATACTTGTGCATAAAAGCAGAAATTAATGAACTTGTAATGGAGTTGTATTTGGGTTCCACCATCAGAAAAAAAAAAATACAACAAACATATGAAGGATAGGTGCAAATGGAGTGAATCACAAAGGAAGACTTTAACTGCCTTACTTCATAAAACATTCCAAAAAAAAGTTTTCTCAAGAGTTTAGTCAGTTGAATTTCAATCATATATCAGTGTTGAACAATCTTTGTCTTGTTGTCTTGTTAAAAGCATGAGAGACTGGTCCTCCCTCTGTTGTTTAAAGCAACTAAAACCTCAAACAAACGAACGAAAGTGTTTTTAATTTATTTTATTTATCCTTTTAGTGTTTTTTGACGATTTCACATTCATTTAGCTTTTATTTCGCTTGTTTTTAATGGTTCCCCACTGTTATTTCGTTCTTATTTTGTGATTCCGTACTAATAATCTCATTTTGCCTTTAAAATTACTGATTTAAGCGATTTGCTCCATGAAAAGCAAAAATACAACCTTCAATAAAAATTTCGCGGATATCGTTACTACCACAAAACAGGGTCCCTATACATAATTAATCTCAATACTTTATGCATATAAACTAGATCCATTTCTACTTCAGATTTATCTAATTTAAAAATTTTGCTTTTTTTTTATTCTTCTGTTATTTTTTTCTTCCAGGATGGCGAAACATACTGTATAGATGCTCGTCACTATGGCAACATTAGTCGCTTCATCAACCACTTGTGTGAGCCTAATCTTGTTCCAGTCAAGGTCTTCCTTGATCACCAGGACCTGCGTTTCCCTCGTATTGCCTTTTTTAGCAGTCGTGCCATCAAAGCCTATGAGGAACTTGGGTAAGTAAAAATGGAAAATTACAATCATTGACAGAACGATTCATATGAAATGAGAAGTTATGAGCATGTTCATCAACATTGGAAAATCTACTTCTGAATTGAAAACCAATAGAGCAGGGTTTGATGAAAGAGTAGCAGAGAGATTTCAGAAAACAGCAATATATAAAAGCCAGTTGTGATGCTATGCTCTCAGTAACCTTGAGTATTTAACAATAACAGGCTTTCTGAAAAGGCCGTTTATTAAAACCTCAGTACTCAGTGATGGCCATAGATCACCAGAGATCTAACCTGTTCCTGCGTCTCAAGAATACAGCTGCTGTTATCTTCTGGTTAGACAAGTTATGACTTTATATTGGTATACCTTATACATCTTAACATGAATGGAAGATCCCAAGTTTGTTCAGTGGAGGGGGGAAGGGAGCTAATCAACTGGAATATTCTTCATCTCTGCTTGTATTTGAATCACATAAATGATTGGACCAATTTCGTTAATATTTGAAATGATATTTTTTTATTGTTCAACTTAAAACATGAATATATAGTAAATATGTATATATACAAATATATTAGTCTGTCCCCCCCCCCCAAATATCTATAAAAGTTTCGATATTTATATAGATACACACACTACTATTTGTGAAAATTGCAACTCTAAGAAAGAATTACACTATTAAAATGAAATTTATGTGGTAGATTACTCGTGTTACTGTAGATAGATAACTGATTACATTTACAGACTCTACAAGATTTTGTTACTTCAAAATTCAGTATCGTGTGAAGCTACCTCGCTCTTCAATAACAAATTCTACACGGCATGATATTGAATGGAAGAGGTTTTTTGATATCATCCTGGGAAATAGCCTGCCAAGCTGCTTGTATGTGAATCCAGAGTTAAGTTGTGGTGATGGCTGAGACGCTTGATTGGCCAGTTGCCTACCTACTGTGTCACAGACATGTTTGATAGGTGGACATATCTGGTCAAACGTGTAGGCCAGGGAAGAAGCAGTATCTGCCTTGCATGGAAGAGGTCTTGGACATTCCGGGCCACACATGGGCGATCATTGTCCTGCTGGAATATTTCATAGCACCAGGACAACTCTGAAGGACGGATGTCCCCTCTGCCTCTGAAAAATCCCTGATGCATCTCGGGGTTTCAGGAATTCGTATCGGGCGAGATCGCTAATTGAACTCAATGTCACCCAAACCAAGACACTTGGCGTTGGGTTGGTATGATGCTTCAAAATTAAGGCTGTAAGCTGGCGTTCATTGTGATATCTTCGAACAAGAATGTGACCATCATATTACATCAAATTGAATCATGACTCGTCAGAAAACACATGTTGCCAATCAGTAGCCTTGTTCGATTGCAATATATCGTTTGATCCGCCTATCTATACCAAGACCAGAAAGCTCAGAAGACGCTATTCAACCAATGATTCAAAGTAACATAGATGTAAAGTTGCAATTTTCATAAACAGTAGTTTATAAGGGATATATTGTAAATGAAATGGATGTTGTGTTTAGATACTATCATTTATTCTGGGAATTTTAATGTAAATTAGGCATTTCATTAGTTGATTCATTTCATTTCATGTTGCTTGTTGTTAACATTGCTGTGCTAATCTAAATGGTTGTTCTCTTTTCAGGTTTGACTACGGTGAAAAATTTTGGATCATCAAATACAAAACTTTCACGTGTCAGTGCTCCTCTGAAAAATGTAAATATTCAGCCGATAAGATTCAGGAAATGCTTGATAACTACAACCAGAGGCAGAGAGAAGAGCAGATCAATGCCACCATATAAGAGGATTCTCGTGTCTTTTTTAAAGAAGGGGATAAGTTTAGCTTTGAGGGAAACAAGAGTCATGAAGTTAAATAAAGAGTTTTGGTAATCATTCAGAATATCTAGCACTTAAGTTTCTGATACATCTGTCAATCGTTGCCGGATTTTGAAGGAAAGTCATTCTTAATGTGTTTTATTTTATATATAAATAAAAAACCCCAGTATTCAGTGAATGTGTCGATGTTGTCAGTTGAAGACGAAGTAAATGATAAGCTATTCAATCAGTGATTTCAAGTAACTTAGATGTTAAGTTTGATATTTAAGAAATTGTAATTTTGAATAAGTTCATTTTTTTTTTATGAGCTTCCAGACTTTGTAAGGGGAGAGAGGGGTAAGTTTAACAGAACTTTTTTTTTTCTTAGAGGAATGCATGATATAATTTACACAATCATTTGACAAAGGTTAAAGAAATAATCAAACAGAAACAACTTTTTAGGATATTGACCACGCTCTCACATTGGGGAAATTGCAACATCTGTTTTCTGTATTTTGATGGATGATTGTGATGTTAAAGTTTCAGTTTCGTTCCATAACAGGAGGAGGGAATTCGTTTCAGGAAGATTATACACTTGCAAACTTGGATTGCTATTTCACTTGTTCTTTGGTCATATGTGAACCTCTTAATAGTCAGTGCTATCCAAAATGGAAAACTAAAGGATTTTTTTGATTCTGTCGTTTATGAAATCACTGATCAGACATGTTTCCAAAATGCATTCTAATTTATTTCTGGCAAATCCAAATGGGCGTTTGGTTTGGAAATGCTGAGAAGTTTCTAGTTTATTGTATCTTGCGTATTCTTGGGCTGCAGATCTACGCATGCCTATTTTGATGGACGATCGTAATATTAAGTTGCGTTCCATAATGAGAGAGAGAATTCATTGTTTAAGGAAGTTTAGATACTTTACAAACTTGGATTACTATTTAGCTTGTTCCTTAATCATATGTGAATCTGCTCCTATCCAAAACTATAAATAGAGATCAATAAATAAGGATTTTTTTTTATTTTTTTTGTTCTTGATTATCTGCTGGTTTTGGATATCACAGATCAGACATGTTGCAAAAATGCATTCTAATTTATTTCTGCAAATGCAGCTGAGCATTTTGGGTTGGAAATGCTGAAAAGTATGTATTTTATTATATCTGGCTTATTTTTGAGCTACAGATCAATTTATATGCCTGCTTTTGAGAGAAAATTTATTTATATCTGGTGTCAGTTATCATCGAAGGAATAGTAAACTGGAATGGATTCGATTTCATTATTTTTCATTTTCCTCTAGTTTTCGACGATGCCTACATCAATTTGCAGCTGATGTGGTCACATAATTTGTACCAATGAGGTAATTTGGCAAACATGCAACAGTTGATAAAACATTCTTTCACTCACGGTTATTTCTTCATCCTTCCATAATTTTATATTATCAAAATTAATATCAATATAACAAAAGAAACTCTAGAACCTTCTAGAATTAATAGTGCTTAATTTTCGGTACTGTTATTATTGACATAGCTTGCATGAGCTTATCAAAGGAAAATTGTAAATGTAGAACAATAAATTAATAATAAAGAAAAACTTTAAGATCTGGAATAGATCAAATATGTGAACTAAACATTGCTCCAAACAGAAATGTAAATGTAAAAGAATTAATGAAATTAAATAGTAAATGGATTATACTGTGTTCCTGCTTTTTCCTATTTCGTGTTTTGAATGAGAGCCCCATCACAGTACAATGTTGTTGAAGATATTACTCCCCTAAATCAATGCATAAAAATAAGGATGTCGTTAAGTTTGTTGAATCCAAATTATGTAAGATTTTAACATAATAAGATTGAAATTATTATTTTTAATTATTTATTTATTTTATGGCTGTTGTATTTGATTGAATGATGTTTCATGTTTATAAAACAATCGTGAAGAAAGAAAGGCTGATTATTTTAGTGCTGAATATCCCTCTCCCCCCGACCTTTTGATATTTTAACGTGTAAAGGATGCCTCTACTAATGAAAAAAAATATCAAAATCTGAAAATTTTGTTTTCCATTCTAATTAATTCTCAATTGAAAGTTGCCATTTTCAAAGCAAGAAATGGTTTACCTATTGTCCTTTGTATCAATGTAAGCAATTTATTTTGTCATATTTTAAATATAAAAAAATAAAGTAAAAAAATTACAAACAGTAGTTTCTTGTTTGTTTGTTTTTTTTCTGCAGTTTCATACTTCACACATTGCTACCGACAAACTTACAATTATTTAATAAACTAATTCACTAATTCTTGATCACTAATAACAATAACAGAAGAAGATGCATGGAATCATTTCGTATATTATCCAACCAATTTTGTTATAATGATAATATATTAGTCTTAGCTATCAGTAAACATGATCTTATATCCGAAAAACAAGAACAGACGTGTTTCTCTACACCTCCCGGTTTATCCCCTTCACCATTTGTAGCTTTGTAAATGTATTTTTTTCTCCCCTAATTACTGAAAACTAAATTACAGTGATATCAGGAGATCCAGAGTTATCGGTACATCTCCAAACCAGAGCCAACAAGCCCATCTCTAGAAATGGTTTCTACCACATGACGTCACAGGATGTCACATGCTCATTAATAACAGTGATTTATGCAAATTTCTCCTTGGACATTTATTATAAGCTCAGTATCTCGAATTAATCTATTGCATTATGACGTCTGAGCACTCAGATAAAAACTAGTAACATTGTATTTTATTATTTTAAATATATGTA
This sequence comes from Thereuonema tuberculata, assembly GCA_023159025.1. NCBI lineage: Eukaryota > Metazoa > Arthropoda > Chilopoda > Scutigeromorpha > Scutigeridae > Thereuonema > Thereuonema tuberculata. The sequence goes on along the minus strand of JAFIDM010000006.1, from coordinate 7,814,970 downwards.
TTTTTTAATTGGATATCAGTAATGTCATCATTTATATCATTAACGGAACATGTTAAGCTGTATTTCCAAGTTACACACACATTTACAAAAGCTATTTCCTAAATTTTCAACCAAAATGTTTTTGACAGAAGAGGATGAGTAATGATTTGCAAATCTTAAAGATTTGCAGACATAATCTCCATTGAATTTTGGGGAAATTTTGAATATCTTTTTTTATATTTCATTCCAATTTTTTAGTGTGTGCCTGTTTATATTTTATGCTCTCCGTTTTTTATATATACCGATGATCAAAATTAAAGTACCCCTATTCAACACTGTTTAGAACAACTTGTAGTAGTCTAATGCAACGAAAGTAGAATGGGCAGATCTGCCCCACCCCTGTATTTAAGATATATACGTAAGGAAAGATCTCCATCAATAGAACGTTTTTTATCATTACGACTTGTCTCAATTATTAGTCCGTTCGGAGTTATATACGTCTAGATATGACGTTTGAGTCACTGATTGTCGTGAATGTGGGTGCAGGGAAGCCAACCACCTACAGGCGGGGGGTGCTTGACTGTAGGTGGTTGGCTTCCCTGCACTCACATTCATCACAATCAATCACACTGTTAATAATTATTATACGTAATTAATAATTAATATTATCATTTATTTCAAGTAAATAGTAATTATTTACATGTAATAAATGAAAATAATATTTACTGTTACTGAAAATAATTATTAAATGATTATTAATTAATACATCCGGAAGTAAGATGTTAACGAGATAAGTCATATCTAGACGTATATAACTTCAAAAGGATTAATAATTGCGACCAGTCTTAATAATATATGTTCTATGTAAGGAGATCTTTCTATAGGTATATATCTTATCACTATACAGGGTGGGGCAAATTCCCATAGAGTTTGCCCATTCTCCTTTGGTAGGGTAATATTTCAGGACATGCTGCTGACATTTCCAAAGGGAAAAAAAATTATACCAACAGTCGCCACCATGCTACTTATGTGCTCCAAGCAACAAATATTTTATTTATAAAAGATACTCGTGCTATGCAGAGATGCTGCTCTGAGCAATACAGTAAAACTCTCAAATCTGGCCCCCACGGTAATCCGGCCTGATCCTAAGTAATTTTTTTTTTTTTTTTTTTTTAATTATTTTGTTTCCCTATCCGTGCGTATTCATTATGAGTGAAAAAAGAAAGAAAAACTTTGTCACTATGGAACAGAAGCTTAATGCATTAAGGAGATTGGATGCAGGGGAATCTGCAAAACAAATATCACTAGAGCTTGGTGTCGGAAAAAGCATATTTGTATTGTTTTTAATAAACATTTGAGTGCAAAATTATGAAAATGGGGTTAAATTAATTAAAGCTGCCATCACAAAAATTGAGCTATTGAGTTAAATGGATAATATATATTATGGTTATTGTTATTATTTTTGAAATAAAATCGAATCGAATAAAAATGAAATTGAAGATGCATAAACAGTAAATTTTTGTTATCTTCGTTGTAAGGATAATAAAGATAAGTATATTTAATAATATTATAATAAAGTAAGCTTAGATATTTGTATTAAATACAAATTTCTTATTGAAACTAAAATTGTCTCAATAATTCAAGAATTTCTCCAAATGTAACCAGGTTTGTAGATATTTAAATTTTTATTTTGTAGAGTATACGGACGTTTCAGAAATTGAGCACAAGTCATGTTTCATTATCTTAATTTTATCGTAGTTGTAGTATTGTTGATTAAGAATACATTATAATTTCTGAATGACTATTTTTTCTCATTTTTAGTTTGCACTAGACTTTCAAATAAACAACAGTTAAAATGAGGAATAAGATTGAAAGATGTTTTCAATTAAAAATTATAATATACAGTAAAGCCCCGATTATCCGTGAAAAATTTTTTTAATTACTAACCTCAAAAAAACCGATTTTAATTCAAGCCAACAACAGGGAAAGTACAATGGGCCCTACAGTGCGAAGGTCGAAAATTACTGATAGGTTTATTGTGCATGGTAATCCTATAGGCCTTCTCGGAATTTGTGGATGAGTGGCAGGCTTTTAATCTGCAGAAAGGTTTCTGCTGTACTGTACATATTTTTAAAGTTTTGCATATTATGCTTTTTGTATAATAAAACGTAGTTTTTATGCTGAAATATTTTTTTTTTCGTGTTTACACCTTATTTTTAGTCTTTTTTCGGGTTATCCGCGGTACCCTTGCCACCCAATTCCGCGGATAATCGGGGCTCTACTGTATATAAAAATTAAACCGTCAATTTGGCTATAATGTGTTGAAGATAGATTTTTCTGTATTTTACATTAGTTTTTCCTGATTCTTGCTAAATATATTCGTTGATGGTTAGTTAGTTGTAATTATAAATATTTATATTAAAATATTAATCGAAAAACAAATACAAGCGAACAATAATTCGGTTTGACGACAGAAAAATAGGGAAGTTTTACAAATACGTCTTCACATGAATTTTTAAATTTAGAATTTATTATTATTTTCATGAGGAAGACGATTTCCAAGTTTTTATAAATTCTAATTAATATAGTAAACCTCCGAGTAATTGTAATTCTTCTACTGAACATGCAATAAATATATATCGATTTTTTTTTTTTTATTTCTAAAAATAATTTACCAAATTTCACTTAATTACTTAATCGTTCTTTTTGGGGAGAAATTCGCCAACCGGACAATGAAATATGCTTTCGCCCATTGAGCCAACATCACCGAGAGTTCTGTACAATTGTTTCATCCTTATTATGGAATCATCAGCAGAACATACTCGATGATGCTAGGCTCGGTGCGCGAAAGCTATACTAAAAGCATTCACGGTCCCGGCAGTGGTCCGCCGGGATAAGCAACAATAAAATAAAAAATGATCCTGAAAGATCCAAAATATTAACCCCTTGTCCTCACACTGAAAGGCACTAAGGAAATTAATCACAAAAAGGCAAATTGAAATATTCAATAGAAAGCAAGTTTAACGTCCGTAATCATTCATAAATGGGGAGAAATTCGCCAACCGGACAATGAATCGTTCTTTTTAGGACTCGGGCTCAGGTGCGAACATATAAGAAATCCATTCTCGATCCGGAAGCAGGACCCCCACAAAAGCAAAACATAACCAAAAATATCAAATCCTTGTTCTCCGTTACGCTAGGCTCAAAGGAATTTGTCTATAGCATAAAACAAAGCTTGTTATATATTCTTATTTTTCTATTCCTACGAACTACTTACATATTTCTTATTATTAAACGAACTAATATGATTTTGTTTTTTAATGAATTCTGGGGAATTATTTGTTCCTTTATCTTTTGCCTGAAAATTATTGACTCCAATTGTAAAGCAAAATGATTTGTAAAAAAGTTGGCCGTAATTTTTTTTTTTTTTTCCATATTTATATATACATACGCAACAGTGCAAGGCAGTTTAATTTTTCTGGCCCTATCTCTTCCGAAACCATGAAACACAGAAATACAAATAAGGTGGCAAATGTTAGGTACAGTATTGAGGATGTTGATACAGTGAAACCTGTCAAGTTGACCACCTTTTTAAGTTGACCACCTGTCTAAGTTGACCTAATTGACCAGGAATGGAATGGCTTAATTACTTTAACATTGAGTGAACCCTTTATAAGTTGACCACCTGTCTAACTTGTATGTTGACCAGGTAATTAGGTAGAATTTGTCACAAAGCATATCTCAAAACCTTTGTAAGTTGACCACTTCCAGAATGTTTTCTATGTCTTTCTAACAACTTTTATATTGCATTTTTTTTCTAATTTTCTAAAGAAAGAATTGTTAAGGAGCGTTTTAACGTCCATTAAAACTACTTTGAATTTCGCCGACAACTAGGGGGAAGTACAAATAATGTACAGTATGTGTGAAGTACAAAACCCTTAATACATACACTAAGTTTATTACACCTATGCAAAATGTATTACTGTAATAATAAATTGAGTTTCATAATTTCATAATTAAATTAACTTGTTTCTGTTCAACTTACTACTGTAGTATATGCTGTAGTAACTATGACATTATCCCATAATTAATACATATGTATAATTAAAATTTAACCCTAATAAGCAATATTATTCCTATTTTGTATCATTTTGATTATTTATTTTGTTTAATTTTGTAGTACTATACTATGTATATGTAGTAGTACGTAGATGAGAAAATATGAAAATCAAAAAGTAAGTGTTGTACCCTTGGTAAGTTGACCACCTGTCTAAGTTGACCACGAAAACGTGGAACCACTGGGTGGTCAACTTAGCAGGTTTCACTGTATTTTCATTTTTATCTACGTTGGTCAACGGAAGTCACGTGACTTACGAACAAACTTATCTCCGATATGCATTCGTGGGTTGTGAGAAAATTATCTCAAAATGCAAGATCACGGGATCCCAGGTTTGCTAGCTGTATTTAAATATAATCTTATTTGCTTATCTGTGAATAATTTTAAAAACTGCATTAAGAACAATGATTAGAATAATATTTTTGATTGCAATAAACACACTTTTTTACACTTGGCAATTTGTGCTTTGGTCCTTGACCCGCCATGTTGTCTTTGTTGGGGAAAACGAAGGTTTCAAACTTTTAAATAATAATAATAAAAATATCTACAAGAGTAAAAGTTTAATAATAATAAAAAAAATATCAAAAAAAGATTCTGGTAAAACGTCAACAAAGTACATGTATTAAAATTCGTAAGCTTTAATTTGCAGTTGAAAATGTTGAATACAAATTAGTCACGGAGATGTAGATGAAACATTACGTAGACAGTTACGTTACGTTGATATGCTAATGCCTTTAGGCAACACCCCCTACATAAGATCTTTCATCTTTTGTAGGGGGTGTTGGTTTAAGCCCATAGATAAAAACAGTCTCTTTGGACATCTTCATTTACCGTTTCCATTGGTTAAAGCTCATTGGAACGTTGTTTTGGACTGTATTCAGATGGCTTCTGCTGATAATAGTGGTTCCATTGAAGGAACGCGCAAAAGGAAAAGAAATTCTAAAATTTCAGAGGCAGAAAGACAATCTTTAATTCCGATAATTGAGAAATATAAAAATACCAGTAACGGCAATAATGGAATTAATACCAAGACGTGGAATCTAATTACAGAGGAATTCAATTCCAAAGGACTTGGACCCCATCGAAGCAGCAGATACCTACAAATAATTTACAATAATTTAAAAAGCATAGCTAAAAAAACGGGAAAGCCTGTGAAAGACTTGGTGCTCCCACAGACAGGTAATTATGTATTTTAGATACTTTCGAATGTAAATTCTTTATTTAATTTAAGAAGAGCTTCAGTAAATTGTTAATTGAAAAACTAATTAATTAACAATTAAAACTCGACCGTAGTCTAAAAAAGCCTGGAACCGTAATCGCCGGTTTCACCGCTTCCTTTTAACCTTTATTTTAATTTCAAGAGTTGATCCAATATGGATTAAATGTAAATCGCGGCCATGGATTAATGGTTAAGATTAATGAGTTCCGAGCTATGTCATGGAAGGGATTTAACTCTTGAAATCCCGAAATTTCTTAACGATATGGATTCCACTAACGACAAACAATCGCTGTAAAATTGTTTATCATTATTGGAAACCACATCGTTAAGAAATCACTTTTCAAGGTATAAAGCTCATCCCAGACCCTTTATTTTGAAAGTGTCCTAAGTCCATTTATGTTTAAATTGAGATATTTAAGCCTTTAATAAAATTAAAAATATACGTATAGAATACCAATGTGCCACACTGCTTAAGTGTATCTAAGAGAGTTAAATTTACAATTCCTATTAAAAATAATAGCAATTATTATGCGAATATTTTTTTTAACCGCAAATGGAGTTAGGCCACTTTCCGAATTAACAAATAACTTTTTATAAAATATGGAAGCGCCCAAGTTCCATCGACGCAAGCTTCAAATTGAAAAAACAAAATTCAATTTATTTTATATTTATTTATAATAATTCAAAAACACAATTTATGCTATGAAGGTAATCTTTTAACTATATAAATTATATAATTGGTCTACATTTTGTGTAGGCGGGAGGAATTTGAAGAAGTCATGGTGCTCGATCATGTATTTCGCTGTTTTAATTTGTCTTATATTTTTATAAAGTGATGTCAATACAATTTATTTATTGAAAATCCTCAATTTCGGATATTATGAATAATGGATTGGACTTAGGCCACTTTCAAAGTAATGTTTTTCAGTATTTTGAAGTTACTGCAGTGACTTGTGTTCATAATTATCGTTTAATCTGAATGTACTCAATCGCAAAATGTGGTCTATGACTGCTAACGTAGAATTTGCACACACGTTACTACAGTTAACAAAAAATGAAAAATGGACTTCGATCATTTTCAAAATAAACGGCTCATTTAGTCACAAAAGCGTTTGGAAAGTCAAAGAAAAAAAAAAAAACCGCGCCAAAACTGCACGTGATTCTACATACTCTCAAACCATTTGATCTTTATATTTTGTAATTTATTTTTTTATTTTTTGATTTTAATGTTCAACTATGGAGCTATTTAAAAGGCAGGGCATTTTTTTCTTTACTTTTTCAGTCAAGAATACGCGTTTTGGTCGATTTGCATGCTTCCTTTGGCCGAATTGGTACTCTCAAATTCAAACTGTGATTTTGAATAATGCCTTTAAAGCTTAAAATGTTTTTAAATTTTTATTAAGAGCTGTGCCTATTTATTTTAAGAAGCTTGTCCTTTTCCAATAAACGAAAATAATATTTTTAAATAAAATTATTTATTGAATTCGAACGTGATAGTCTTCTATTTCTGACGTATGGTGGCGCTGCGGTGTTTCTCGAAGCAAGCATGGTTGCAGTTTTAAACTAGGTTCCCGCACTGCTCTCAAAATATAGATGAGAATAACAATGATATCAGGTATGTCAAGCGTAAATAACTTGAGGGTTTGTATCTCACTAGATACAGTTATTAATATAGTTCTTTGTTATAAATGGGAGAATGTGTATTGTTTATTTTTTGGGACCTATAGTTGGATGTCCAATGATGGAGACACTTGTTTCGTTAATCCTTCGTTATTTCTGTCCATTGAACTTCTCGCTTCAATTTTATCTTTATTTCTCAACTGTCATAAATGAACTATACTTTTATTCTATAGTTGTGTTGTTTGTTTATTTTATGATTTATTTCTTTTCAACAAAACAGAAACAAAATTTATCAAAATGAATAATTTTTAGATGTAATCCGCTTTATAACACCAATTAGAGGTAAAAGATTTATTGAAAACCCAAATCTAAAAATAATTACATTTTTTTTTTTTATGAATCTGAAGAGCTTATTAAATATTTTTAATTCCCCTCTATTTATTTTTTAAAATTTGTAAATATATCTTAAAACATTTGTTTATAAGTAAAGGGATATTGTTCCAATTAATTTTACTTTCTTAATTACATAATTTAATTTTAACTAAAAGCGAGAAGAAATCACAAGTTCGTAAGTTTTATTTAAATTTACCCAATGTATTTCGGAGCAATTGAGAGAGAGAGAGAGAAAAAAAAAAAAACCCAACCTATTAGCTTGTATTTCTGTGTTTATTTTTTATAAGGTTTTTGGTTAAAATGCAGAATTTGGCACAGGTGTGGAACGAACTTTTTTTGTGAAGTTGTGATGTTATCGTTGTTTTCGAACTACATCCAAGATGGCGGACATGATTTCGAGTTGAAATTGGAATGGATGAAAATGGCGGGGTTATTTTTTCCAATTAACCTACAGTTAATTGTTTTTGGTGCATAATGAAATGGAGAAATTCTAACGGATGAAATTTGGGTGGTTATTTTCCAATACATACATCCAGCAGCTAAGCCAACCTAACTGTACCAACGTAAGCCTAATTGTTTTTGGTGGCTAATGAAATGGAGAAATTCGAATGGATGAAAATGGAGGGGTTATTTTCCAATACATACATCCTGCAGCTAAGCCAACCTAAACTAAGCCTAATCGCTTTTGGTTGATAATGAAATGGGTAAAAAATGGTTACCTTATGTTTCTTAGTGTGATATGTGTGAAGGGTGGTTGGCACATCTATTGTTTGGCAGGCAGAACAATAGAAATCACGTGATCACTTGACCAAAAACAAAAAAGAAAATATCTCTCCGCACAAATAAATAAATAAATAAGAGATATTAAAAAAAGCACGTGGTGTGTTGTTCCTCATCGTATCACACCCTGTGCCGGAATCTGCATTCTAGCCAGGTTTTTATAAAAGACTATAATACAAAATGTTCGATTAACATAAATACTCGGTGACAACAAAAACACCATGAAAGGAGCATCTTAATTTTTGAATGAAAATTTGTAAGTGCTATTTGGATGAAATGAATTGGAGTTGATTCAGATTTCAGTGAAAAACAAATTGTTATTGAACAATAGCAGCTTTTGTTACATTATAAGTACTATATTGAACTACTTCTGGCTGCTCTGCATACTGCTATACGGCGTGACATAATGAAACAAAGTCCTGATGTTGCCTTGTTACAGATCATACCAAGCTTGCTACAACTGCTACTTGAAATACTAAATGATGGATGCTGTTGACATCCTAGCATGTGCCAGACATGCTAAATAGGGACAAGTTTGGGGACATGGCTGCTCAAGGAAGAGTATGAATTACATGGAGGAACGGCTGGGAAACGTGTGGATGTGCATTAGCTTGTTGGAAAATGATTTCGGGCAGGCAAGACATGAGCATAGCAACAAGTTGCGAGTTCAGCTGTCACAAGAAATGGTTTCCTGCAGCATTACACTATACGTAGCAGCTGTGTGCCTCTCAACAATATTGTCAGGATTTAAGTGTTGCCAAATCTTCCTCCATACACAAATGTGACGATCATCTGCAAGAAGCAGAACTCGTCACTAAATGCTGTACGAGACCATTAGAGAGCAGACTATGTCTCTCGGACACAGCACCACTCAACCCGGAGCCTCCAGTGCTGGGTTGTTAAAGGCTGGCCTCGTAAGGAGTGATTGGAATGAAGCCAGGATCATCAAATTGTCAAGCAGTGATGCAGATATACAGGATGCCACACCTCTTAGATGATGGAAAGTGAAACTGTCGAAGCAATTAGTGCTTGCCTCTCAACAAACCAATTGTTTGTAGCAGTGGTGATATTGGGCCAATCAGAGCCTTGGCAACATTAATGAGTACAATAAATTCCAGCATCTTCCCATTAAGGCATCACTGTGGGCCAAATGGTGAGATTTATCTACATGACCAGCTTTTCGCAGTTCCATGACATGGTTCTCTTGAAGTCCTGCAATTGCTTGTAGGGGATTTTGAGCATGTCTTTGAGGCATTACTGATGGTGAAATGACATGAATGCTACATTTCCATGAAGCAGAATGACTAGTGAAATTCTAAATGTCCTTAAATAGGCATTTCCATTGAGCCATGGGTTGATGGAAGTTTCTTGATATTCTTCAGCTTTAATGATTTGCATATCTAATAAAAAGTAAGTTGCATGCAGAGTTTCATTGAAATTGGATGCTTCATTCATGGTAGTTCAGTTTTTTTGTCAGTGTAAATAGAAATGATATTAATGCACAGAAAAATAATATATTTTCTAATTAGTTTATTTCGTATCAGATGAATTTATTTTCAAAGTGAAACAAATTACTCTTTTATCCCCAGTTTTTTTTTTTTTTTCCTCCTCCTTATCTGATGTAGCTTTAATTGAAAAACATTGTCTGTTTTCTTTGTCATGTGCATCACATCTTTGTGTGTGTTAATCCAAAGAAACAAATATTTTGAATCTTTGTTTTAATAGTAAATTTGCGTAAAATTTCTTGTTTTGGTAATGGAATTAAAAAAAAAGTTGAAGACAAAAACGTAATAAAGTCAGAATCAAATGTGGATCCTGCAAAGCTTAAATAAACAATAAAAAAACTTGCCAAAAAAGAAAATGGGGAGAAAATTTATACGCCATTGTTTTGCGGCCTCCATGAATTTTTTTTTTTTTTTTTAGCACATGAAAAAGACTAAAAAAGCGCATGTAAATATTAATAAATAACAATGGGTGAGACAAAGTGTTGACGAAGTGACATCCTAAAACAGCTTTTTACGGTCTTTGGCAAGCATCAGCTAGGAGTACCACATTGATTCCGACGATATTTCCTATAGGCCTATGTATCGAGACCTCACTGTTTACAGGTGACTGCTCTTAGCTGATGATCACCATATTAGTGTGAAACAGCTGTTTTAGGAGATCACTTGGTCTTGCCCATTGTTATTTACAAAATATAATAATTAAAAAAGTAGAAAAATTTTTTTTCTTTTTTTTCTGCAATTGTCATTCTAAAACATTATCTCTATTTATTGTGGATAAATTATTACTTTTTTTAAGGAGATATAATTTGTTAAAATATATAGAATAAAGGAGCTAAAGAGGAAAACCCAAGACGGAGCATTGTGGTGCTCCATGGCTGTGAACCTCCGCATCGGAGAATGCATTTGATGACAATAGAATATACTTATTTATTTACTGCAGAAAACTAGTAAATTACACTAAATATGAAGTTAGAATTTGCTGTCTTTGCCAAAGCTTTCAGTTGAGTAGCCATTAATGATGACTCCGGAAATCGTGTATCTCCTTCTTTAAACACACATTAGTTACCCACTTGTGTGTAATGACGACGACTTCAATATTTAACATGAAGCTTAAGTAGATTAAAGCCAACTTTTCTTAAGATCTGGTTTCTTAATCTAAAAAAAAAAATCAAATTCTAATATCTGCTGCATACAAATAGTAAAAAATCTGCATTTTCTGACTAAATAAATCTGCATTATTGAAATTGTGAAATCTAGATTAACTTGAATTACATCAAACTCTCACTAATTAATGGATTAGCTAAAAGAAGATTAAACTCGTTTAAAATAATACAGAAATAGGATATAAATCCTTTGTATAGGTTCTAGTGCTTTCTATATGAATTTTCTCCTTCCTGCACTAATTTCTCGATAAGGCCCCACTTAAGTCTTTTCCATTTTAATGTCTTCCATCTCAAGTCCTTAAATATGAATACCAAGTTTCAAGAAGATCCATATTGTGGTTGAAAAGAAGTTATGGGAGGACACAAACACACGGCGATTCTGATAAATCTCACTTTGCTAGAAAAACAGCTAAAGTACATACAGTAAAACCCCGTTATTACGCTCGTCAAGGGACCATGAACTACAAGCATAATAAGCGGGATAGCGCTATAGATGGGGAAACATTTAGACACCATTTTACAGGAAAGATACTTGATTCTGCAATAGATATAGTGCAAATGTGAGCTTATTTCCTATTAAAAAAATCTTTGATTGTGGTTTGCCGTGTGTGTGTGCTACTGTTTATGCCCAAATCACACCAGCATATTTTTTCATCATTGATTTGCCTCGTTGAAAATGATCATTGTTTGACCCTGTCCTTTATTTCCAACTTGCCGACGAAACATGATGAAACAGCGCATATAATTGGCAGAGCGCTAGCCAATCAGAGTTGAGCTCGATATTATGGCGAAAGATTTCCTTAGTTCGAAAAGACTGTGTTTAATATTTTTTTAGCGGTTAAAATCGTGTTTCGGCAACGCAATTTCGGTAGAATTTGAAATAACTTTCAGCAAGCTGTCAATCTATTCGAAACTAATTGTATATTATATTCAAGCATCTCTACTGTTTAAGCGAATGCGAGTTGAAACAGCGGCAAATCTGGCAGGGCTCGGCTGGCGTAATGAACTAAAGAAGAAATGAAATCTCTCTTTAAAAAGTTGTCATCTGCAGATTCTAACGCATAAAATTAATTTACTTCAGTAAAAATATTGTTTATTTTCGAAAGATAATCTCCTCACTGTGATACTTAATTTATAAAAGCCTTCGATTCACTCGAAACGGTGGGAAAATGGCGCCGATTGACTTCTTCGCTTTCGAGTTAGTCTGTTCTGATTGGAGCTTTCACTAATTGCTATCGTTGAAAACTTCGATCGGATAGAGCAGTTTCTAAATTTTTTTCATCGTTGAAATCAATGATGAAAATGGTCAGAGAGGCAAATCACACGATCGCGATAGGGTCAATGATTGAAAAACAATGATGAAAAATATGCTGGTGTGATTTGGGCATTATGAATTATGACATTTTCAATGTGGTTCAAGTGACTATTAACATCAGTTGATACACCACTAGGAGCAACACTAATATATTTTCGGAGCAGATTTAGTGCACTGCCCGCTATTTCATGCGCCTTTTCTTGAATGATTGGGCCACTTAATGGCACTGATGCATCACGGGACTGATGAATCCATTCAATTAGAATTTCCTCGGCATCTTAATATTTTCCACACTTTACTTTTTTACGTTTGCAACCACACTTCGCTGTATTGATAATTCCATTCTTATTTTTTATTATTGTTCTCAGACTGGATGAGGGAATTCCTAGAGATTCTGCGAATTCCTTCTGACTTAGTGTAGAATTCTCGTCGTACTTACGGAGAATTTCCAATTTTTCACTCATAGAAAGGTATTTCCGCTTCGAAATTTTGCACTAACTTACTGTATCACAGACTCGCACTTTCAAAGAGTTCAAAGATTTCCTCCTACCAGGGAAAGAAAAGAATCTTTACAGTGTTAAATTTCTTTTCGATATAAAAAAAGCGCTACAAGCGGGATTTGAAGCGTTATAAGAGGGTAAAAGTATACAGAGTTACATAGAAAATTCCAGGGACCGTATGAAAGGAGCGTAAAGAATGGGATAGTGCTATAAGCGGGAGCATAATAACGGGGTTTTACTGTAATAATAATAATATACAACAGTTTCTTCACGAATAAATTTGTAGGTTATTTCATAAACCGCATTAGTGAACAATTAAAAACTATATACAAAATAAATAAGTGGAATATAAAGATCCGCATATTTAAATGGCTTATACATTTTGGAAAAAAAATATATATTTCAGAAATTAAGGAATACATATTGTAAAATAATAAATGGATAAAAGAGAAAAATGAAAATTTGATGGGTATCGCCTTATACTGGATATCAAACAACAATTTATCATTTTTCTTTTTTTTTTATCTTAGTTCTTATATCTACATATATTTTACCAATTATATATCCATTATAACTAAATAATATATTTTCATAAATAAAATGTGTAAAATAAATCTTGCATAAATATATAATAAATGGTAAAAAGCCATATAAAATGTTTAATAATTGTTATTAATGTTTATTGTCTTGATAAATACTTAATTATTTGGCAAATAAAATACAGAAGTAAAATACTATTTTTTTTTGTATATTTTACAAATATATTTATAATAATTCTATTATTAAATGAAAATGAATTCATTTGATTGCTATATTTATCTTGGCATGACATTTCATAAAATTATTTGTAGTTAAAAATATGCTTGAAGCTTGTGATAGTTTGATGCATTGATTTCTTCTTCTTTGGCACTACAGCCCTTGGTGGGCCTTGGCCTCCTCAACAATCTTCCTCCACATCACTCTGTTCTCAGCTTTCATCTTCGATCCTCGGATCTCCATCACCTTAAGATCAGCCAGCACATTGTCCAGTCATCTGTTTCTTGGTCTGCCTCTCCTTCTGGTGGAATGCAATCTAGCATTCATAATACATTTGGGTATCCTATCATCTTCCATCCTTTCCAAATGTCCTAGCCAACTTATTCTTTGTGATTTATAGCTATTAATGTTAATGTGCAGTATATTGCTAATAGTGTATATATAAAGGTCTTTACGTCATAATTTGTGTAGAGTAGCACAGCAGATTCAAATTTACTGTGTCACTAATTTTCCTATTAATCATGCCAATAAATTTCGCAGCAAATATGTTTAAAATTATAAATTCTGATAACCTGGAAATACACTAGAACTGTGATCATCTGAACTATCTTTTTCAAAAATGAGTTTGGATAATAAGATTTATATTTCTCAAATTTTCTTAAATTTCATGTGTTGCTGCTTGCCAACATTGCTAGGTTTTTGCTGCCAGTTTCGGCGAGTTTTATTTACATTCTTTAAGTTACAGCTGCATTATTTTAGCTTTCATTTCTAATGCTATTAAAGTTGTTTTTAATTCAGACAATAAAAACAAATGCCCTTGTGCAAATGAAAGCCACTCTTTATAATAGGTCAAATTGATTAAATCAAAGTCTACAAATATGTAAAAATAACCTCAGTAACCCTTAAGGTTAGCCTTACACCAACACATACTTTTGCTCAACTTTTTTGTTTCACAACAATTATACAGGGTGTGATGCACATAAAACGGCACAATAGGTTTCAAGGTATATGTTGCATTTCCGCTGCAGACTATTCAATGCTTATAATCATGCGCATGTGATGATATCTGCTCTGGATATTGTTTGTGACAGTCGTGCCTGCGCTGACGAGCACTAAACATTGGCTTGCATATGAGTAATGTTGTATTCAATACTGCTTAGCCAGACGAAAGAGACTGGTCACGTGATTTACTGGTCACTCCTATCTCTTTATCTGTGTGAAAATAGGGGAGATGCATATGTGTCGACAAGAACAAAAATATCAAAGAAAAACACAAAAATACTAGAAAATAATTAAACGTGATTGATATGACGATCGTACAACAGAAAGAACTTAAACAAGCGCAAAAGGAGAAGCGTAAATTCCAAGCGTATTTTTCCGTCCCTCCAGAGCTTCCTTTCTCCCCTTCGGCCTGGTGCATTGTTTTGGTACTGTGCCAAACCCAGTCTTTATCGCTTGGGCAAGCAGTAAATGCATGTTTATTGTGGAGGAGTATGTTCGCACAAATTCATTTGTGTTGGTTCGGAATATGACCATAAAAATAAACTGGCAATAACGTACAGATAACATGAAAAGGAGCAATAGCACTAAATAGTTATCATTTTCAGAACTAAAATATACCTGCAAACCTTTTGGGGCTGGTTTTGTGTGTGTCACCCTGTATATTTCTTGAAATCCCACAGTACACCAAATGTTATTCGTAAAACACCACACTAAAATGTTGTTCCAGGGAACGCCAATCCTTCACTGCTTTACTATGTACAGTGTCATTTTCAATGTCATTGAAAAACCTCAGTACGGTTCACAGACAAAGTCAATTATTTTTAAATATTTAAAATAACTGTGACAATACTCTATGAAGCTGATTTCAATAAGAATTAAGACTTCATTAATGTTATTATTAGAACAAAGCAGACTGCACTTAAATTTCTGTTTCCCAGATTGTTTTAATCTGTCATTTAGTCAAAAATAGTCAAAATTTTGACTTTGCATCAAAATCACCAAAATCATTTTTTTTTTCCTTCAGTACATCAATGTACTATCAGAGTAGTTGAGCTCTGAAGCACATATTCTTATGAATAACCATCAACATTTAACAATCCATTAATCATTATTTTTAAGTTAAACACAATTTTGTTTGTTTTGTTTTGTTTGTTTTTTTTCCTGGAAAGAAGTGTGAATTATAAAATTTTATTTATTTATGTAAATTAAAGGTTGTCTGGGTTTTTTTTGTATTATGTTTATTATTTCAAATACTTATTATTACTTATTATTTCAAATATATGGCACATATATTGTTTTTGTAATTTTAGGTGATGGAGCCAATGTACAAAGTCCTTCTACAGCAACTCTGCAAAAAAACTTACTTGAACAGTTTAAGCAAATAACTGATGCATTTGTTTCTGACAAGGCACATCATAATTCAGGTAATTACAGTAAGAATATTGAAAAATTAAAAAAACATTTTAAATTGATTACTTAGTTGGATTGAATTACTGATTCTGCTCCTTATAGTAACTTGAATTTTACTTCAATTTTATAGTAATTTGCTTAAAAATGCTCAATTTGAATACAAAAATGCAGATTTAACTTTTTTTTTTTTTTTTTTATCTTTATTCTGACCCTATTTTAGATTTTAAAAAGTTTTTTTAATCGTGATATCGTATACTGCTTATACAGCTACATTGTCTGGCGTTGAAGAACTTGCAAAGGAATTATTTACTATAATGTTATATTTCAGGAAAGCAAAGAATAGTAAATAAATTAAAGATGTATGCTACTAAAAACTCATGCAGTCTACAATTTGAAATCTATTCGCTGATTTTTATTTAAACATTAAATGACAAGATGATAAAAAAATAATTAGGATTTTTACAAAATTGTTAACTATCCAATGAAGGAATGTTTTGATAAAATTGTTAGTTCTGTAAAGATGTTCTTTTTTTTATATATATATATAATAAATCAATAATTAAAATGTAATTAAAATAGTTTGTTAATAGGTAAAGCCATAATGAAATATATATACAGTAAAACCCCGTTATTACGCTCGTGAAGGGACCATGAACTACAAGCGTAATAAGCGGGATAGTGCTATAGACGGGGAAATGATTTATAAGATAGGGAAAGATTTAGACACCATTTTACAGGAAAGATACTTGAATCTGCAGTAGATATAGTGCAAATGTGAGCTTATTTCCTATTAAAAAAATCTTTGATTGTGGTTTGCTGTGTGTGCGTGCTACTGTTATGAATTGTGACATTTTCAATGCGGTTCAAGTAATTATTAACATCAATTGATACACCACTAGGAGCAACACTACTATATTTTCGGAGCAGATTTAGTGCACTACCCACTATTTCACGCGCCTTTTCTTGAATGATTGGGTCACTTAAGGGCACTGATGAATCCATTCAATTATAATTTACTCGGCATCTTAATATTTTCCACACTTTACTTTTTTACGTTTGGAACCACCCTTCGCTGCATTGGTAATTCCATTCTTATTGTTCTCAGACTGGATGAGGGAATTCCTAGAGATTCTGCAAAATCCTTCTGACTTAGTGTAGAATTCTTGTCGTACTTATGGAAAATTTCCAATTTTTCACTTATAGAAAGGGATTTCCGCTTCGAAATTTTGCACTAACTTACTATATCACATATATATATATATATATATATATATATATATATATATATATATATATAATTTTTTTTTAAGAGCTTCACCCATTAACAAACTTTTTTAATTATTGATATTTTTGTTTTATTTGCAAATTATTAATATCTTGCCCTCCATTCCAACTTGGCATTCTTTTCTTTCTATTTTTTTTTAACATTTCCATTTTTTTGTTTTAAGTAACTATAAAAACCCCTTCCTTTCAGTAGTTCCGAAGCTAATTTTTTTTTACTTATAAACTTAAACAGCTTCAAAATTGTTTATACAATCTGTAATTTGATGCCCCCAATGAAAAACATCATATTTGATTTAAGGATTGATTGTCCGAAAAACATGGGGATATCCTTGAATATCCAGTGGTTACTATAGGCCATGAAATAGTTGCATACTGTGAACATAGTTAGGGAGTATTATCCATTCTATGTGTATAAACATTAATACAAAGGACCAAACACACAAAAACAATAGAGATATAAATAATAATTTCGTGACATGTTGCGAAGATACACTTCCTTCTTCGTCAGATGATATTAAAGAAATAGAGAAAATGTCAACGATAATATTTACACCTCAACGAATAGGACCATCGTTGACATTTTCTCTATTTATTTATTTAATATCATCTGACGAAGAAGGAGAAGTGTACCTTCGCAACAAGTCATGAAATTATTTGTTATTTATATCTTATTTTTGTGTGTTTGGTCCTTTGTATTAATACTTAGGGAGTCTTATTTGGTATTTTAAATCCTTATTTTTGTAGATATTTAAACTTGTTTTGATGATCCTGAAAATTGCTGAAATCATAATGTTTTTCATTGGGAGTATCAAATTGTACTCATAAAAGTTCTTTTTATGTAAATAAAAATCTTATTACTAATGTATATCGAAATAACCACGACCAATGTTTTCTGATGTTTATACAACAACTGTATTTGAAACATCTTTAAATATATAAAGCAGGCTGTGAGAAATGCAATAGTTGCTAGCTCTCGTAAACTTGTACCAACAGTTTCAAGAAGTACCGTCTAGTGGTTCTGAAGTTGTTAGAAAGTTAGAGGGGGCTTTTGACACAGACAGACTGACTGATTTGATGAACCTCTTAGGAAAATAAAATGAAAAATAGAATATTGCCAAAGAGCTCTCTTGTCTCAGTCCTGCACCTATTAGGCATGTCCACCTCAAAACTTAGGTAACATTTTTGTTTTTCTTTGATTTCCTTTCCTTGAAATAAATTGCCATTTATTTAAGTTTCTTTAAATATATCCTGTAAATAATATTACTCCTAGTAATCCTTAATGTAAACAACTTCTTTAATTTCCACGATATTTCGCCCTTCTTTGTCGAGGGATTTTTATATTAAGGATTTCTCGGAGTGTAAAATTAACAATCCTGTGCTAGTTTAGTGGGCAGTTCATAGGAAGTTCCAACTTTGCATGGATAAGAGAAGGAAGGAAAAGCAAGACTAAGGTCTAATGAAAAATTATATAAATGATAGTTTTACCCTCCTAGAAATTCTGGTAGCAATCCGTTATTAGTTTAAGGTTTAATACCATTTCATGTGTTTGATGGAAATTCTCTGACTTATCAGCGCTACAGGAATGAATGTTACAGGCTAATATAGGGGGGAAAAATAAGTCTTTACAATATACAATGTTCTTTTCTTTTTTTTGCTCTGAATTGAATACATGCATCGTTGAAAGGAAAAAGTTATAAAAATTAAGTAAAATTATTATTTTATTAAATGGAAAAAAGCACAGAACATGAATTTATAAAGAATAAAATTAAAGTAAGAACACTGCAGACAATAAGTCCCAGGTCAATCATTTACCCCCTACATGAGTTTTTTTCTCGTAGTCGAGACCTAGCTAAATTGCTTTCTCGCACACAGTAGATTTTCTCCATTTCATTAAAATCCTTAGGGCTGTTTTCAAGATTAAAAATTACAAGAATTGCTTGCTTTGTAGTATTTGATTTGGCATTACGCTTGACAATTATTAATTGAACTTGTACAAGTCTAGTCTCTAACTTTCTCATTAACAAAAATATGAAAGAATTTTGTGAACAATGCATATTTCCTATTTAGGTTCTACTGAGGGTGATAAAGTGAAAGGTGATGTTTCGTTGGCCACTCCCGTTCCTGTGACTGATGATGACTTTGTTGTTGACAGTTTTGTTGAGGTAAGTTTTCCTTAGGTGATACTTGTATGGGGACGTCCATTAATTACGTGAGGTGTTTTTTAAAAAATTTGGACCCTCCCCCTTGGTGAGATTTTGCCGGACCCCCCTCCCCCTCGGTGAGATTTCAAAAATTTTAAAAAAAAAAAAAAAAAAAAAACTGAAATCTTGCTTTAACAACCAAAAAAAAAAAAAAACGGAAATCTTGCTATAATATATATTTTCTCTGAATGAAAAAGTTTACGTGAGATTTTCGTTGACCCCCCCCCCCTCCCCCTTTTGAACTCACGTAATTAATGGACGTCCCCTATGCTTCTCGGCATATGACAAAAAAACAAAAAAATTGCTTGCAGTAGGGTACAGCTTGGGAAATTTACATTAAATTTGGTTCATAAGAACACTTAAAAATCACTAACTTGTATTCTTTACAAGAAAGCAAACTTAAAAACAAAACAAAACTAGTTTTTGTGGGATAATGTTTAGAATTGCATTTGCTTTTGAGAGCCTTTTCAAAATTAAAAAACTAATATGTTCATTGTTGTAAAGAGATAATTATGTAATATTATATAATCACTTTTAATAATATAACTTCATTTAAATTTAAAGACAATTGATTCTGCAGGGAAGAAATATAAATTATTTTACTTTTAATAATTTTTGGTTTTTGTTTTCATCTTGAAACAAACTGTTAGAAGATTATTGTTAAAAAATGTCATTTTTATTTTTATTTTTTTTATTAAAAAAACCCAACAAACCCTATAAAAAGATGATTGCTATAAGGTTATAAAATTTTGATCTATTTTAGGTTATCTATGATTCGTGTCATAGCAGTCAGACAGCACAGCTATTTTCCAAAACAGAGGTGAACGAAAGTCCTGAACCAGATTCTCTTCGGGCTTCGACATCCGATTCCCGTAGGGTATGTTCACCCATGTGCAGGACACAGGAAAGTCAACAGACACCTCTGCGAAAGAAAACGGCATGCGAAGCAGCAATGGACAGTTTCTGTTTGCTGAATAAAAGGAAGTTAGAATTACTAGAGCGGGACGAGCGGAGAAAAGAGATTGAATTTCAGCGGAATGAAAAGAGAAAAGATGCTGAATTTCTACGGCACGAAGAAAGAAAAGAGGCTGAATTTCGTCGAAACGAAGAGAGAAAAGAGGCCGAATTGCTTCGGGATGAAGAGAGAAAAGAATCCGAATTTCGTCGGAGGGTAAAACTGATGGAGATGGAAATGCTATTCTATCGTGCAGCTATAGTAGCATTAGACGACAGCATTAATTGAGCATCTAAGTACAGTAATGTATTGATTTTAATTATTTTTTTTTTTAAATCGTTGTATTCACGATCTGCCCAAGTCGTCATGACAACTTTGTTAAATTTCTAGGACATTCCTTTTATTGTTTTAGTTTTTTGATAATAGCATTTTGTTTGGTCAAATGGTCTGTCCAGGTATTTGGCAGTGTTCCATAAAGATCTGGTTCAGTTCCCAATTTAACTAGGTTTTTGAATAGTTGTGATCTTTTAGTGGAAAGGAATACTGGATTGTGGTCCGTAACAAAAGCATGAAGTATACCTTTTGTTTCAACTGGAAAATTTGTAAAGATTGGTCTAGGAATGAGTGTAAAGATTAAGAGGCAGTGATATATGACAGATAGTCTAAAAATTTTTCATAGGATTAATATTTTTTATTAGAATTGCATATATATACTGTTATACTATTAACTGCAATGCCTGTGTTTTGTCTTTGAGTAAAAAAAAAACTCTGAAAAGATATTGGTTACAGTTTTTATAATCCTTGCAATTATTTTTCATGTTTTACAATTTATTTTTCTTTTCTTTTAAAGCTGCCCAATAGCTTAGAGGGTGTCCATTAATTACGTGTGGTGTTTTTTTCTAAATTTGGACTTCCCCCTCCACCTTGGTGAGATTTTGGTAAGATGTGGTGGGACCCTCCCTACCCCCTCACATGGGATTTCCCTTATTATAACTTAAATTTACTTTAAAAATTATATGTATATTCTCTGGATTTAAAAGTGGACGTGAGATTTTCATTGACCCTCTCCCTCCCTTTGAGATTTGGTGAGATTTTGCCGGACCCCCCCCCCCACCCATTTTGAGCTCACGTAATTAATGGACGTCCCTTTAGTGTAGCACATTTATTCCAGTTGTTTCATGGTAATTTATTTCCTACTATTGCATTTAACCTGTATTACTCCTTTATCACTTTCTACATTCCAGAGATAAGTAGCACACACGCCCTCCACATCAAATTCAGGGCCTCGATACCAATACAGTAATGGACCCCTCCCACAGAATAGCTGTATGGAGTCAAAATCTTAGATTCTTAGCTAAAACAAAATTGTAAAAGCATCACGATTTCATATTTCTCCCATTTAAACATGCCACACACAAGTTATTAGCGTTATTTTTAGTGTAAATTAATTTAACACCAACCTCTACTTTTTCCATCTCTACCCGAAAGTTTAGAAGAAATTTGCTTTATGAAAATATTGTAATTCAGAATAGCTCTAATCAGATGCTCTAATCAGCAGAAAAGTAGTATATATAAAATGTAGACATAATTATAAAAATAAAATAAAAAGTCTAGAAGTGATAGGCTAATTCATTTTTATATAATATTTTTATTTTCTTTAAGATCTCAGCCTGGGCTCCTTTGACAGTCGGGGGCCCTAGTGCTGAGGGCCTAGTTGACCTCCCCTTCCTTGTGGGGGGCCTGGTAGCACAGTATGAAATTTTAACAGCTGAAGCCATCTGATGGACATTTCATCTTAAGTTAATGATGAAAGTTGATAATTATAAAATAGCACTAATCTATTTTGCATGAAAGTTTTACAAAATACTTAAAATCTCTTAAATGCCATAATATCAAAATACTACATAAAACTTTATTATCAAAAGACGAAATATCGCCAGGAGAGTTTTACGTTGTTAAGTTTTATGTAATATTTTACAAAATACTGTTTGGTTTAGAGCATTTTACTTCTAACAGTGTTTTTTCAACTTGCGCCACATTAAAATTGTGCTGAAATTGTCAAGGCACAAAAATTAGCTTTTTATAAATGAGATTTTATCATTAAAATTTGTTTAAAAAGTTTAGTGACTAAAATTCTAATAATTATTTATTTTTATTCAGTAATGACAAACATTGTAGAATTAGTTCGATGAGATTTTTTGTTTCTGACCCTTCCCAAATGTGCTCTAAATAGTGAGAATAGAAAACTTCAATTATGTACCACCCAGTTTATACAGAATATATGTATTTAATTATATCATTGAAAACTTTAATGTTGATGTGATAAATCCAGTGACTGACGGATACTGTATTTACTAATCCATATATCTTCTTTAAATCTCTTCTTCTGCTTATCATTTAAATAAATACTACTTCTACTCTCATAACATTAAAAAAATATATTTTTTAATGCAAACAAATTTTCGAAATCATATTCCTTGCTTTCTTTTTCAAGTTTGTTTGATAACAATATGTTGTCAGGTGAACTTACATTGCGTATACATAGTTATCAACAATCACAATACTGCAATAACATCTACATTCTTACATTAATATTACAATAATTGATAATTTGCAATTCATTGAATTCATCAATTATTACAGATTTTTTGTTTCCTTTGAAGCATTTTTTTACCATTTCATTAGCTAAATTTACAAATATACTCTACTTCTAAGCCGCTACTTTTATTGAAATTTAAGTTCTTGGTATTTCTTATTATGAAGCTCTTAATATTTTCCTAGTTTTACAATCCTTTTCTAACATTAAAATTTTGACCTCATCATTAATCCAGTGGCCCGTTCGAGAACAATGATTAGCTACATCAGACTTGTAGTCTAATTTATTTTTAGTACAATATATGTTCTTTTGCTCGTTCAAGGGTCGTTCTTTTACTCTCGTCAATATAAATTTTACGGCAATTAAGACATTCTAATTGATAAATTAATCCCATGTTTGCATTTTCACTATTTTCATTTATTTTATGACATAAAACACTTTTCAATTTGTTCTGATATTGAAATGTCACATTTATTCCGTGTCTTTTGCATATTTTCTTTAATTCCCAACTGCTGTTGTTTAAATACGGATACTGTATTGCTAGAGACTACCATTGCTTGCAAACTGATTCCATCCTGTTCATAATACCAATCAACATCCGAAGATGTTATAAGAAAGAATTAACGTGCATTGTTCATAGTTTAGTTCACAAATAATAATAGCCGATGCACCTGGCTAATATACAAAAGATGTTAATGCAAAAAAGTTAAAAATACAGACTACTATAGTTTCAGGCTCAAGCAGAATGCCTATAATCAATTCCGAAGATTTCTATAATAAACTTTTAATCCATTACCTTTTTTAGGCTTAAAATCTATATATATTTATACTTAAACAAAATAATAATTCTACTACAGGTTTTTACCTTAAAGATTTCTTTTATAAATTTCTAAAAATTATAGGCTATTAGGAGGATTACTTGAAAAAATGATAAAAACAAATATCGAAATGATATTTTAACCCCGTAAATGCCATTATTTATTTGTTGTTTGTCTTTCTTTTTTTCTTTCTTTCTGTATGTCAGGTGGTACAAGGGTGATAATTTTTTTTTTTCCTTGCTGCGCAGTAAAGTAACAAAAACAAGATATAAAATCTGTAAAAGATTTACTGTAATAATATACTACAGGATTGAGAATGGTGATACAAATAAATAGTTTCAATTTGAAACATAGGCTAGGCGTTAAACTAAAATAGTTCCTTTATTCAGTTCTTTGCACAACGATGACAGTTCTCACTTGGCTGTAAATCCTTCCTCGGATTCGGTTAACTTCACTAAATATCAACTTGATATTTTTGCACAAAAATTAATTAAATAATAATCACTAATTAAATTTACTTTCTCGGTGAATGGCTTTTCACCTAGGTAACGTTAATGTATATTTCTCATTAACTGCACACTAAAATAATTCTATTCTATTTGCTTTCGTTGAATCTATTTCTAACTTCACCAATTATGCAAACTTAATTTTCTGTTGCAATTCTTTCTATAATGCTGCTTCGCATATTCCTTTTATGCACACAATGAATTTACTTGAACTAATCACTTATATTCACTAATAATATATTCAAATATTTTCCTAATTATTCTTTCTCAATAAATATTTTTCGTAGCTCACACAAAAACTTTATTTGAAACTTAACTCTCCTTTTCCCGATTCCAATTTTCCTCTTGCTAATCCACGGATTCGACAGTCCCTCAAATTGAAAATTGAATCGTAAACTACTTACAGTTTTGATGTATTCAATGGCTTTATTCACCTTGGTGGCAACAACTTCAATATATGGCTTTTCACCTTGGTGTAATCTGCGTTGAACAATTCTGCGACGGCCTGATATTCGCTTGCTTCTTACGACTGTAAACCTGTGACTTTAAATCCACGTGACTTTTGAACTTTGGCGCTCACACTGTTCCTAACCCATAAGGCAACACGAAACTGGATCGACGTAAGCTAGGTTGCGTTGTCTGCTTTAGGCTATCGATGAAACCAATTTCTCCTAACTCGGGTGTAAACGAAACAGTTACTATAATTACTGCTCCAATACTTAAGCGGAATTACTGTGAATCTTCGAATACAATGTAGGGAAATAACAACGCAAAGTTCTGTATCTTCACAATATCTTCGTGTTCACTGACTATTACGCTTGGACTTTCTTTCATCTGGGTAGTTAATTAAATGCATTCAGCTGTTCTGATTTTCGTACAATCCGCTTGACTTCTTTAAGGAGTTTTATTCACTTTTCCAATCTTCTTTTCCTTGCTTTGGATGTCATAATAATTCTTTTGAAGACTTGAATACCTCTTAAATCAGAGAGTTACTTCATTCTCGGGACATCGGAGAAATCTTTCCCATTTGCTCGGGTATCCTATCCATTGTTTTAGCGTTGTCTGTTCGCTATTCCTAACTTCTCGTGAACTCTGCGCTTCTTAGTGATAAGATGCTCTGTCTTACACTGCGCTGTTCCATGTCAATCTCTTCCGACCGACCATGTCTAATCCGGCGGGCCCCATATGAGCTCGTCTGCTCATGTGCTCTGTCTGATCGATTGGACTGCTCTCAATCAAGGTTGTTAGCTGATTATATCTCATTTCTCTGATGACGTCAGCCACGTCACTAACGCAAATTTTCCACTTCAAAATTTACCAATCATTTAATAATATTAAAATAAAAATTTCAAGCCATTTAAATCAAATACAAAAAAAAAATAATTTAGTTAAATTCCATTTAACTAAATATGGATGATTTTTCCTACACTTTCCAAAGCGTTGCAGGGAAGTTTTAATGACTTTTCAGTGTTGTGGACTCTTATTTTGTCAATTCTTCCCTTTTACTTGATTATCACACCATAATTTCAGCATTGTTTCCATCTCTGCAATAATACCATGACGTTTACAAATTATGCTTGAGTTTAAGGATTGAGCATTTTCACTGCATCGAGAATTCTTTCTTTATCTTTTATGATTGTCCTTACTGTGGATTCCCGTAACTCAAGTTTATTCGTCAATTTACAAATTTTCATTCTGCTTTCAAAATCCTTGATAATGTTAAGTTTACATTTCAAAGATATCGTTTTCCTTTTCTTAGTAGGTGCAGGAGAATCAGATTTACTTCGTATGGGCGACATAGTTTTTTTTTAAAGGTTTAGAAAACCTGTAACAAAACAATCTTAAATTTCGTCGATTGTAGAATTACAATCGTCCAATGCATATCACAGCAAATAGAAACATTTGCAACACTGCTGCCCGCTATCTTCAAATGAAAAAAATCAAGAACTGTATAACTTGAGTTCGCGTAGGTCGTAGTATTACTGTATTGAAGTATAGGTAAGTAATTCCTGTAAGTAGTCTTCCTGTATATATATCGTTTTATTTTTTATGCCATTCATTTTGCATTCATGCAGCATCCTTTATGCAACATCTTTGATATTGAGTAAACATGTTTAATTGCTTTTTGGTTTTAAAGTAAATATCGTAAAATGATGGGTGTAAAAGGATCTAATTTGATTTCAACATTGGAAAGATTTTTAAAACAATTAGATGATAGTGAATTGTGAGCTTTGGAATCTGGATATATATACTGTGACTGGTACATTTGCAATTGAAAGACGGAATTAAAGAAGATTTTCAGAGAAATATGGACACTGTTTCTAAGCAAATATGGTTTTTATTTGTGTAAATAGAATTGTTCATAGAAAATTCCTGTTCAGTTCTATTTCTTTTAGCTATTGTTTTCATAAATGAAGGTGCTGTTTATATAGCTGGTAATGCTTCCATTCGAACAAACCAAGGGGACACATAGGAAGCGCTGCCGGAACAGTTCATTACTGTGGGGGAGGGATATCACTCGGGGCCAACGATACTTTAGCAATATTCACAAAAGTAGCCCATATACTTCTAAGCATATTTACAATGTGTTGTTAGTTTTTTTTACACATTTGTTTTTCTATTGCTTTTAATTCTTCGAAATAATTTTTCATAAGAATACAAAAAGTGAAACTTTCCTTTCCGGAATTGGTTAACAAATTAAATATATAACACAAATACTGACATGTTGTCTTTCGAGATTGAAGGGGCTGATGTTTGCAGAGTGTTTTCCCCAAGTAAAATGATACCTTCTTTTTGGATTCCTCATCTAATGGAATCTGCCAGTATGCTCACTTTAAATCTATGACCGAATATTTTTGCATCCTTCAATTTCCTAATACTTTACACCTAACATGAAAGTAATTAAGAAATTCCTTTGGTGACTGTATTTAATTCTCTAGCATCTAATATAAATCTTGGTTCTTTATCTTTGTACTTTTTTAAAAAAAATGGTAGGCTCCAGGATGAATCCGTTCTTGATACGACTCCTTTTTCTCTCTCTATCTAATACTATTTCTTTTATGGTGTTCCAATCTTTAGGGGAAAAAATATATGGCTTTTTCTTGACAGGTTTATGATCTCCAGGATCAATGTGGCCGGTGTACCCTTTATATTTTTCGTTGCTTTCCTTTGTTTGCTCTTTTTTTTGTGCCTTACAAGCTCTAATAGTTGTTCTCTTTCACTCCTTTGTATTGCTTGTGCTTTAGATGTTTTCATTTGGGCTGGTTGGTGTGATTTTACTATTACTCCACTATTCCTCAAAGAAATATTGAATTCATATTTATGTAGTGCTGATAGTCCTGTCAGCCCATTCCCTGAACATCCTGGTATTTCAAAACAGAACTCCCCAACTCTCGCCTCTTTTCCATCATCGTTTCCATTGATTATAATCAATAGCAAATTTTAAAAATTGGTGGATATCTTGGTTCTAAGACAAGTGAAATGTGCTGATTCAAAATATGCAAACCATTTGTCTCTATTGCCCACTGTTTTTTAGATATACTTCTTCAACCATTTATATTTCACTAGAACAGTTGTTACATGGAGTACTAATGAACATGGCATTAGCTAAGAAAATAGTGAGGTTGAGTCACATGACATGTATACTATATAATATGTAGTTCAAGATATAATACACACACAAAATCCATACACACTGAAAATACTTCCTTAATCTAAGGTGCGTTTGATTTGAATTTCTTGTCTGTAGACTTGCGTTTGTACTGAGCATTTGGCATGTCACGCTGAAGTTCCAGCAGTAGTCGGCCAACATTGCTGCACTCCATTGACCCTGTTACCTTGACTCCAACACCAAGATGTCCTGGTGAAAATGTTCACCATGTTCATTACTGACAGCCTAGGTTTTCGGGGAAGAAGTCAAGATGTGAGTCAAGGAGATGAATTTTGAGAAACATGTTGACATCCAGCTGTTTGTATGCACTGATGCACTTCTTCACAACATTTACATAGTGAGCAGATTTATAATTTCCAAGAAAATTGGCTACAACTGATTTGAATGCCACCCATGCATTTTTTTTCAGTATCATTCAGTAAGTCTTGGAAGTGGGTGTCTGCAATTACCTTCCTTGTGGACCTATGAACGCACCATCTTTCACTTTCCCATAACTCAACTCTGTTTTCGTATACCTGTGCAATAAGTTTCCAATCTCACAAGTACCGATTCATTGTCTAGTGCCTTCATGAAATTCTTCATGAGCCCCAGCTTGATGTGAAGCGGTGGCATGATAACTTTGGCCCGGTCAATCAATGGCACATGAAGAACATTTTTATTTCCTGGCTCCATTCTGGTTCCGATTGGCCAATTTTTCTTTATGTAGTGGTGCTTTTTATCTCTGCTGTGCCACTCGCAGATAAAACAGCAGTACTTGGTGTACAGTGTCTGTATTCTCATGAGAATTGTGATAACTTTTAAATCGCCACAGATACATCATTTATACTCGTGATAGTGTATTTTTTTCAAGAAGTAGCAATATAGTTTCATATCTCTCAACTGAGTAAGATATCCAACCGGTACTGATGCATATTTGTTTCCATTGTGTAATAATACTGCTTTCAAGCTTGTTTTAGATGATTATGCAGTTAAAAAAGAAAATTTAGCCTATCATACAGCATCTCACTGTAAAACTAATTACCATGAATTGGACATGAGTAATCCTATTATTTTTGGAAGGAGAAATGACGCGTACCTGAGAAAGTTCTATGAGTCTGGTATAATGAGGATTCAGAAAAGCTATAACCAAGACCTCTACCTCAAACTTCGTAGAATATAGACTTTGCATGAATTGGTTAGTTTGGAAGGAAAAGGGGAAAAAGGTTTTATTTTTTTTATTTTTTTATCTTTACAAATTAATTCCTTAAAGCGCTTTTGATTAATAGCAGACAACTGTTTCCTTTACAATAGTTAACATCACCCATACTAGGTGGAGACTCTATATCCTTTGTAGATTTCATGGTCATCTTACGGACAAATCCAAACATGGAGGATCACTATCTAAAAATCGACTCCTGTATCCAGCTGACATTCTATAACCCTTCCTCTTTTCAGTTCGATGTTAATGAACGGTGGTTCAGTGTGTCTTCTCCTTCCGTAATCATTTATTCCATTGAATTGGAGTACTTGTTGTTGTTGGCCAGCGACAGTTTCGCACTCCTTTTCACTCTCTACCATCTCCTCCTCCCTCTCCGTTCCTCTGCTCCACCATTCCTCAAAATCATATGGGTTGGTGCTTAGTTCGTCTCCCTCGTTTTGTCCGAATCGACAGTGACAGTTCGTTTCGCTCCAGTTTTCGGAAACTGCGTTAACTGATGCTAACCAAACCAGAGTCGTG